>JAOEHY010047510.1:0-40290 GCA_025447955.1 Psilopsiagon aurifrons
GTGGAGACTAACAGGAGGCCTGAATGAAGTCACACCACCATTGAGTGCTGCTGTACCAGACATGCTAGAACTTCAGTGTGAACTGGAGTCTCAAAAGCAGCCAAGTGGTATGCCACAATTGATACTGCCAGTATATTTTTCTCAATTCGTTTAGCAGCAGAGTGCAGGCCACAGTTCACTTTTACTTGGAGGGGCATCCAGTACACTTGGAACTGACTGCCCCATTGGTGGAAACACAGCCCTGCCATCTGCCATGAGCTGATCCATACTGCGCTGGAAGAGTGGCAAGCTCCAGAACACCTGCAATACATTGATGACGTTATCATGTGGGACAATACAGCAGAAGAAGTTTTTGAGAAGGGGAGGAAAATAATCCAAATCCTGCTGAAAGCCAGTTTTGCCATAAAATGGAGTTAGGTCAAGGGACCTGCACAGGAGATTCAATTTTGGGGAATAAAATGGCAAGACAGACATTGTCAGATCCCCACAGATGTGATCAACAAGATAACAGCAATGTCTCCACCAACTAATAAGAAAGAAACACAAGCTTTCTTAGATGTATTGGGGTTCTGGAGAATGTACATCCCAAATTACAGTTTGATTGTAACCCCTCTCTATCATGTGACCCAGAAGAAGAATGATTTTAAATGAGGCCCTGAGCAAGAACAAGCCTTTGAACAAATTAAACAAAAGATAGTTCATGCAGTAGCCCTTGGACCAGTCTGAACCGGGACAGGTGTAAAGAATGTACACTGCAGCCGGGAAGAATAGTCCTACCTGGAGCCTCTGGAAGAAAGCTCCAGGGGAGACTGGAGGTTGACCCCTCAGCTTCTGGAGTCAAGGTTACAGAGGATCTGAGGCCAGCTCTACCCCAACGGAAAAAGACATACTGGCAGCCTATAAAGGGGTTAGGACTGCTTGGGAAGTGATTGGCACTGAAGCACAGCTCCTCCTGGCACCCTGGCTGCCCATGGCTGGGGGCTGGATGTTCAAAGGCAGGGTCTTCTCTCCATGTTGTGGAACTGATGCTACATGGAGTAAGTGGGCTGCACTAATTGCACAACAAGCTTCCATAGGAAATCCCAGTTGTCCAGGAATTCTAGAAGTCATCATGGACTGGCCAGAGGGTAAAGATTTTGGAGTGTCACCAGAGGAGGAGGTGATGGGTGCTGAAGAGGTCCCATCGTATAATAAACTGTCAGAAAGTGCCTTGTTTTCTGATGAGTCCTTCCATATTGTGGGAAAGCATTGGAGATGGCAGGCAGCTGTATGGAGTCCCCTACGGCAAGCTACAGAAATTGTTGAAGGAGAAGGTGATTTGAGTCAGTTTGCCGAGGTAAAAGCCATCCAGCTGGCCTTGGACATTGCTGGATGAGAAAAGTGGCCAGTACTTTTTCTCTGTTCTCCTTCCCATGCCTCCTGGAGCAGGGGAAGGAAGGCGTGGGGGAGAGTGAGCAAGCAGCTGCATGGTTCTGAGTTACCAGTTAGTTTTAAACCACGACAGGGAGGAGAATGGAAAGAATATAACTCCCACGGCTTGAGATAAGAACAGTCCAGTAACTAAGGTATAATACAGAACTACTGCTACCACCAATAATAATAATGATAAGGGGAATAACAAGGGGCAAGAATACAGTTGCTCACCACCCACCAACCGATATACAGCCCAGCCCGAGCAGTGATCTGGGCCTTTTGAGTAACTCCCCCTGGTTTATATACCAGGCATGATGTGCTGTGGGATGGAATACCCCTTTGACTAATTTGAGTCAGGTGTCCTGTCTCTTCCTCTTCCTGACTTCCCCACTGCCCTGGCAGAGCAGGAGATGAGAAAGTCTTCAATGAGAGTAAACATCACTGAGCAGCAACTAAAACCATCGATGTGTTATCAGCACTGTTTCCAGACTAAAGTCAAAAACACAGCACTGCACCAGCTACTAAGGAGAAAAATAACTGCTACAGCTGTATCCAGGTGTCCTACACACTGGTCAATATACTCCTGCTTCTAACAGTGAAGTATTCAGAACTGGGTTATTTCTATTAAGCTTCAGTAAGCATATAGCAGAAAAATAAAAGCCTGACTTGTGTATTTTTCACAGAAGCTTAAGAAATGTGATAACAAGGTTTTGAGAGAAATATTTAAATATCCCAATCTACCTTTGACACATCTTACAGAGAATGAAATCCTACATTTTTCCTATTGCAGATTCTGAAATACTAACTTTGCAGCAGGGAAAGAAACTCTTTTACTTCAGTGTCAGAAACTTTATTCCTCAGAGAAATGTTTCGCCTTTCTCTAACTCTTTCAGAAATGAATGTTTTAGGATATTATTGTAACAAGTAGCGAAGTATCTGAAATATACCATAGAGACAAAGAAAAGTAAAACTTTCCTAAGGAGAATGCTGGTGTGTGTGCCTTTGTGACACTGCATCCTGGAAGCACTGGATGCCTTCAAGATACAGAAAAAAACCCTTCTTCTGCTATGAAATAGCAGTATGTTCAAGGTCAGTATGAAGAACTGGTTTTGGTTATTGTCATGGGCTCTGCCATGTTTAGCTGGCTTTGCAGAACACTGTCTGCTTTATCTCGTGGCTCTGCCACCAGAAAGAGAGGAGGGAACTTCAAACTTCATCTGTTCCCATTACCGAGGCAGTGATGGATTCTAGCAGGCTCCCAGGGTACAGACCAAAATGGGACTCCTGGTTAGTAAAGTTGGAAAATTTTCACAGTTCCAGTGAAAGTGGCAACATTACGGTGTTGGAGACAGTGGATAATGCTGTTAGTCATTGGGGTGCATGAATAAACCCAATGTCTGCCACTGGCCAGTGGGCATGTATTAGATAAATTCTTTGGAAGGGCGATTTTGCTGTACTAGGCCTCATGCTCTGGTTGGTTTGTTTCTCGTTTCAGTATTACAGCCTATTTTTCTGTCGCCATTTGTTATCTGTCAGCAAATGTTCGATTTGGTTTATCATGTCCTATTTTTACTGTGTAAGTAGGTTGGTTTTGTGGTTTAGATTTTGCTTTGGAACAACAGCAAGCATACCAACAGAGGTTTGGTTTAGTCTTTAATTTGTGTAAAGCATCATGCGGTGTGTAAGACAATTTATTAATGGAGATGGGATGGGAAGAGATTGTCATAACATAGAAAGCACTGACACTTTTTAAGTATCGTTTAAGCTGAAGAACCGTGGAGAGATTAAGGAAGATGGCAGGTAAGTACACTTGTTTCAGAAGAAAGTATATGTACGTTCAGTCCTTTGAGTCGATGGTGAAATTATTCCTGCTGATTTGGACCCATTTATTTAGTGTATTCATTGGTTGTAAGTTAGGCGTGGCATAGTGGTTGT
Source organism: Psilopsiagon aurifrons (assembly GCA_025447955.1). Lineage (NCBI taxonomy): Eukaryota > Metazoa > Chordata > Aves > Psittaciformes > Psittacidae > Psilopsiagon > Psilopsiagon aurifrons. Next base: position 3,349 of record JAOEHY010047510.1, read on the forward strand.
AATTTTGTGTGTAAAGTTAATGTATATGCTAATGAATTTTAAAGTATCCAGTGGCTGCTAGCTTTGCTTTTATTATATTTAACTTCTGGAGACTTAAAGTGCTTAATTACAATTTTTTAATAATGTGTATTATTTAGACTGTTAATCGCAAGTAAGTTGTTTTATACATATATATGTATGTGTTTTACAGTAATCAACAGGCATTTTTACTAGAAAATGTCCCATGCAATAACATAAGCTGCAAGAGTGTACATCGCATGTTTAAAGTTTTTTGGGAGCTCTCAGATCTAAATCAAATCAAGGATGCGGTGGTAGCAACCTTCTTCGACATATACGAGGATGTAAGTTCAACCCTTTCCTACAGCAATTAGCATCTCTCTGTGTTGCTGTATCTGTCTGTGCCACTGGCAGACTTCTGTATAGAAACATTTGGAAATGGGCTCTTGAGATGCTCCCTGGCAGGTGGGCAGTTTGCAGCAGCCCATCACTGCCTGAAAGTTTGCTGACCCTCTATATGCTGTCCTTGGGTTGCCCTCTTCAACAGCAAGAAAGCAGCCACAGACCACATGCATGGTTCTGGTTACACGTGGATGGAGCACTCTATTCTTGATTGCCATAGATTCGTGAGATTTGAAAGATCCTAAAATATCGAAGGTGACAACTTTGCTGCACTTTCTTTTTTTCTTTTTTTTCTTTGTATCTTGAAGGGAATTATTTTGCTTAATTGAGATATTATCTAGAGTAAACCACCTTTCTAACATAAACGTTTTTCTTCTAGGGAATTTTGGATATCATTGTGCTAAGCAAAGGCTACTCCAACAGGGACTTTGCTATCCATACATTGAAAAATAACTTTGAAGCAGATGCCTATTTTGTTAAAGTTATTGGTAAGTTATCACTGTATAATCAAGTTAAAATGAGAAGTATATGATCATTTGAGTCTCTGTATGTGATAGCATTATGGTAGTGATCTCTTTGATAGTTCTAGAAAACTAAAAACAGAGCGAGAATATTAGGGATTGCAGAAGCCTTGTTGCAGATTCTGAGGTGAAATAAATTTGGTTTGTTTCATTTCAAACTTTTTCTTGTTTTTATTCTAGTGTACTTAACTGAAATTCAAAGTCATTCTGGCCTCTGTGTTCGATACTTTTGCTGGTGTTTAATGTTGACCTGATAAGTGTTAACCTTTAAATAAGTGTTTATGATTTCCCCAGTGTGGTTTTGTTTTGTTTTTTCTTTTTGCACATATGGACATCTGATTTCACTCAGTAACTAGAGGCAGGCTAAACTCTTCTTTCATCCTAGACCTTTATTTCTGCATCCCAGCAAAATGCTTAAGACACGTACTAGGTCTTTAAAAACTCATTTCTCAGCTGGCTTCTGAAGGAACCAAGAATTTAAGTGTCTAAAAATACGATCCGCAGGGAAAAAGCACATGGAACCAAGTTATTCAGCCTAAAAGAGAAATGTCCATGTCTTCAGCCATAATGATGCCTAACAATGGGGGAAGAATGTCCTGTGTGTCCATGCAGTATACAACATAATGAAACAGACTATGAAAAGCAGAGTAAGAATAATTTCTTCAATGGCAGCTTGCAAAGTAGTAACATAAATTCCTAGAGAAACTGCAGTTAACCAACATAAGATGTCCTGACAGCTAGATTAATAAATTATATAGTGTCTTTAATTGGTTTGGAGGGAAAGGGTTGAGCTACTGAGCTTACGGGACCCCTTCCGTGAACCTTTTGTACAATACATTCACAAAATGTCATTATAAAAGTAGCCTTACATCTGCACATCTTCAGTGTAGATACTATTTTTTTTATTTTTGATGCTATTTAAAATTTGAAAGAAGATTTGATAAATTGATAATTGTACTTTTCCTCAAATCATGTTTGCACGTATTTCTGTGTATGGCATAGTGAGACACGAAGAAATGCCAGCAATATTCACTTGAAGGAGCATGCTTTGTTTGCCTGCAATGACTGCATTTTTATCTTTCCTGTTTTCAGAAACCTGGCAAGAAACTATAGCCAACTGCACTTATTTTCATCTGTGCCTTCAGTGGTTGCAGATTTTCTTTCCAGCAGGGACTGCTTTACCTCTGTCATATCATGCCTACTTTACTGGAGTTCTTTTCTCTGTCATCTCGAAATTATGCAGAATCTAGTACAAAATGGGCTGGTTTCATTTCAGTGATGACTGGCATGGTGTATATTTTACTTATATTATGTGACCTGTTATGAGAGACAGTTTATTTCCACATGTGAATCAGTTTGGTGGTTTCAGCCTTAAAGGACCACATGGCACAAAACACATTGTAGAAGTATAGAATGGAAGTGAACATGGCCAGGGTGTGTGAAGTAATGAGAGGCTTGGTTTAAAAGGCTAGGTTAGATTATGATATTCGTAATTGAGAGTAATTAGATTTTCAAATCACATAGAATCATAGAATAGTTAGGGTTGGAAAGGCCCTTGAGATCATACAGTTCCAACCCCCCTGCCATGGGCAGGGGCACCTCACACTAAACCATGTCACCCAAGGCTGTGTCCAGCTTGCCCTTGAACACTGCCAGGGATGAGCATTCAAAACTTCCTTGGGCAACCCATTCCAGTGCCTCACCAATCTCACAGTAAAGAACTTCTTCCTTATATCTAACCTAAACTTCCTCTGTTTAAGTTTGAACCCGTTACCCCTTGTCCTACCATTACAGTCCATGATGAAGAGTCCCTGCCCAGCACCCTTATAGGCCCCCTTCAGATCCTGGAAGGCTGCTGTGAGGTCTCCACACAGCCTTCTCTTCTGCAGGCTGAACAGCCCCAACTTTCTCATCCTGTCTTCATACAGGAGGTGCTCCAGTGCCCTGATCATCTTCGTGTCCCTCCTCTGGACTTGTTCCAAAAGTGCCTTATTTGGCATATGGACAATGAGAGCGGTTTTGCCTATTACAACTGATGCCAAATGTACTTGGCCAGATTATTTGTTCCAGTAGTAAAACTGAATAGCAAATTGCAGTGTGCCATTTTGCATCAAAATGTGAAGAGCTGTTTCCACTTGCGTACACATCTGTGTATAATGTACAAAATAAGCTTAGAGCTTAAAAAGCCTGTTTGTAGATACATACAGTCTTCAAATTCTGCTTTGTCACACACTCATTTTACCTGCTCAGGTTTTGGGTTCAGACTGTGTAAAAATACTAGGGTTTTTGTGTATTTGGAGATTTCAACATTTTTAAATCATATGCAAAGAATTATGATTTGGGACTCCTTGTTAATATTTGCACATAAAATACTAGAAACATGCCTTCACTAGAATGCTGTAATTTCTGACACTAGAAGGGAATGATTTCCAATCAGACTATTACACAGTGAGTATCTTAAGTGCACCTTTTTAGTATTTCACTGTCCCCAGATGTTTTGTACTCAAAACTCCATTGTGCCGTATAGTAGATATATAGTGCTTTAAAAACTACTGGTGCGTAGGATGACCTGCCCTCAAATCTGGTCTAAGCATCTTTTATTTCCTCTCTGCCACACTTGCTTACGGTTACCATAATTCATGGAGAGGTTACTTTTTCACTTAGCTTTTGTACTGCCTAGTCTGTATACTCTTACCTGCTCACAGCCATTGAGCTGCTGATCAGAGTGACACCTTTGCTTATTGTGTGTATAAACTATTAAGTTTTAGACAGGTAGTTGAACAACTACCATAGGCTTTAGATATTAAGTAGCATTTTGCACATCTGCTTATAATACTTTGAATTCATAGAAGAAATATTTAATGCTATTTTTCTTTGATTTTACAGATTAAATAGGTAATAAGATGTAGAATCATGGGATAGTTAGGGTTGGAAAGGACCTTAAGATCATCTACTTCCAACTCCCCCCCTGTGACACCTCACACTAAACCATGTCACCCAAGGCTATGTCCAACCTGGCCTTGAGCACCACCAGGGATGGAGTGTTCACAACTTCCCTGGGCAGCCTATTCCAGTGCCTCACCACCCTTACAGTAAAAAACTTCTTCCTTGTATTGAGTCTAAACTTCCCCTGTTTAAGTTTTAACCCATTGACACTTGTCCTATCACTACAGACCCTAGTGAAGAGTCCCTCCCCAGCATCTTTATAGGCCCCCTTCAGATACTGGAAGGCTGCTATGAGGTCTCCATGCAGCCTTCTCTTCTCTAGTCTGAACAGCCCCAATTTTCTCAGCCTGTCTTCATGTGGGAAGTGTTCCAGTCCCGTGATCGTCCTCATGGGCCTTTTCTGGACTTGTTCCAACAGTTCCACATCCTTTTTATGTTGAGGACACCGGAACTGCACACAATACTCCCAAATGAGGTCTCACGAGAGCAGAGTAGAGGAGTAGGATCACCTCTTCCGGCCTGCTGGTCACACTCCTTTTGATGCAGCCCAGGATACAGTTGGCTTTCTGGGCTGCAAGTGCACACTGAAGCTGGCTCATGTTTGTTTTCTCATCGACCAATACTCCCAAGTCCTTCTCCACAGGGCTCTCTGAACCTGTTCTCTGCCCAACCTATACCTGTGCCTGGGATTGCTCCAAGCTAGGTTTAGGACCTTGCGGTTGGCATGGTACAGCTTCATCAGGTTGGCATTAGCCCACCTCACAAGTGTGTCAAGGTCCCTCTGCATGTCATTCGTTCCCTCCAGCATATCAACCAAACCACGCAGCTTGGTGTCATCGGCAAACTTGCTGAGGGCACACTCAATCCCACTGTCCATGTCACTGCTGAAGATGTTGAACAAGACTGGTCTCAACACTGATCCCCAAGGGACACCACTGGTTACTGGCCTCCAGCTGGACATTAAGCCACTGACCACAGCTCTTTGTGTGTGGCCACAACCTTGTTGTTCTTCATGTGCCTCAGCATGCCTTCCAGGAGAATCTGCTCCAAGATTTTGCAGGCATAGAGGGGAGGCTAACTGGTCTGTAATTCCCCTGGTCATCCATTTTCCCCTTCCTGAAAATGGGGGTTATATTTCACTTCTTCCAGTCATTGTAAATTTCACCTGACTGCCATGTTTTTTCAAATCTGATGGACAGTGGCTTGGCAACCTCATTTGCAGCTCCTTCAGGACCCATGGATGGATTTCATCAGGTCCCATGAACTTGCGTAAGTTCAGGTTCTTAAGATGGTCTTGAACCAGATCCTCTCCTACAGCGGGCCTAGGGTCTTCATTCTCACAGTCCCTTCGTCTGCCTTCCAAGACTTGGATGGTGTGGTCAGAGCATTTGCCAGTGAAAACTGAGGCAAAGAAGTTACTAAGAATCTCAGCCTTCTCCAAATCTAGGGTAGCCATTTCTCCTGATAGATTCTGGAGGGTGCCTACATTGTCCCTAGTCTGTCTTTTATTTGCAATGTACCTACAGAATCCCTTCCTGTTATCTTCAGCTTCCCTAGCCAAGTTTAATTCTAAGTGGGCCTTAGCTTTCCTAATATGGTCCCTATCTTACTGGACAGCATCCCTGTATTCTTTCTAGGCTGCCTGTCCTCACTTCCAACTTCTATCAGCTTCTCTTTTTCCCCTCTGAGTTTCCTCAGCAGCTTTTTATCCATCCAAGTGGGTCTCCTGGCCCTCCTGCTGCATTTCCTTTTCGTTGGGACACAACACTCCTGAGCTTGTAGTAGGTGATCCTTGAATATCAACCAACAGCCTTGGGCACTCTTCCTTCTAGGGCTGTATCCCACGGAACTTTACTAAGCAGATTCCTCAAGAGTCCAAAGTCTACTCTCTTGAAGTCCAGGGCAGTGAGCTTTCTACGTGCTCTTCTCACTGTCCTGAGGATCTCAAATTTGACTATCTCATAATTGCTGCAACTAAGGCTGTACTGGAGCATCACATTTCCAACCAGCCCTTCCCTGTTGGTGAGCACAAGGCCAAGCATGGCACCTCCTTGTCAGCTCCTCTATTATTTGCAGAAGGAAGTTGTCTTCCACACAATTGAGGAACCTCCTGGATTGTTTGTGCTGGGCCGTAGTGTCCCACCAACAGGTATCAGGGTGGTTGAAATCCCCCAGGAGAACAAGGGCCTACGAGTGTGAGGCTGTTCTTACCTTCCTATAGAGTGCTTCATCAACAGAGTCCTCTTGATCAGGCAGCCTGTGACAGATCCATGCAATAATGTCTCTCATCACTGTTCTCCCTTTAATTTTGACTCACAAACTCTATTGACTGCTCACCTGTCCCCAGACAGAGTTCCATACTCTCCAGCCTATCACTGACATAAATAGCAACTCCCTCTCCCCAGCTGCTGGGCCTGTCCTGTAACCTTCTATTCCAACATTCCAGTCATAGGAGCCATCCCACCATGTTTCTGTGATGCCTGTTATATCATACCCACATAGACATGCACACATCTCTAATTCCTCTTGTTTGTTCCCCATGCGGTGGGTGTTTCTACAGAGACATCTGAGCCAAGCTCCAGATGAAGCCGGCTCATTGGCTGGAGCAGTTGCAATATCTCTGCCTTTCTCCAAGCATTTCTTATAGGTGCTGGCAACTGACTGGGTGTGTTGGGTTTGAATGATTCCCCCCTCTCCCACCACATCTAGTTTAAAGCATCCTTGACCAGTCTGGGAAGACTCCTACCAAAATTGCTCTTCCCCTTCTTTGTCAGAGCAGCTCCACTAGCCCCCATTAGATCTGGCCTGCTAAATTGAGTCCCATCGTCTAGATACCCAAACCTCTGACTGTGGCTCCACGTTCTAACCGTTTATTATCCTGGTCAATCCTCCTAGGATTTTTAAGGTCCTCCCCTGTATCCTGGAGAATTGACAAAAAGAATCTGAGCTCCAGAGTCCCTAACCAGCTCTCTCAGGGCTCTGTTTGTTATAGGTTTTTTGAACACTTTAAAATAAGTTGTTAAACTATCCCTTTTATAGAAGGAAAAGCCTTTCCCTTTTAGCAGCTAAAACAGTGAGGCTGAATCTCTGCCAGTGTTTTTCAATTGTTGGAAATGAAGAATGAACAAAGTGTATAGTCCACTATTTAAAAAACTGTTTTCATCTCGAATTTAACTGGCAAATCTCCCCCTTTGAAGGTGGTTAACCAGTGAGATACAGTCAAACAATGATTAGCTGATTAAAGTCTGCAAAGAAATATGCTCCAAACAGATTGGGAATTTTTTTATAGTATCACAAATGGTTTCTGTTGGAAGGGACCTTAAAGTTTATCCTGTTCCAGCCACCTGCCACAGTCAGGGACACTTTCCAGTAGATCAGGTTGCTCCAAGCCCTGTCCAACCTGGCGCTGAATACTGCCAGGGATGGAACAGCCACAGCTTCTCTGGGCAACCTGTGCCAGGGCCTCACCAGCCTCACAGAGAAAAGCTTCCTTTGAATATCTAACATAAATTAGCATGTCATATGAAGGTATTTATTTTCTTTGTGTGTTTTGATGGATACTTGATGCTATTACTATACTTTAACAGATTCAGAGGTAGTGCTTGTAGGATGGCCTGATACTATAAACACTGCAAGTTCACTTTTTGTTTTCCCAGTTCTCAGTGGCCTCTGTTCTAATGACTGTCCTCGGAAAATAACCGTAAGTGTAACTATACCTTCACATTACTGTTTAGCTTCAAGTAAGTTCACTGGGAAAGTTCCCTAGAAATGGATCTTAGAGGAATCAAAGCTAGTGTTAGCTCTGCAGCTCTGCAAAAATATGAAATTCAGTTTTGACTTGAAAATACAAAACTTCCTTCAAATGGAACCTACTTTTCTTCAAGCCTACTTAAAGACAGGGTTTAATTTCTGATATAAATAGTGAGGAGGGTTGATACTATTATTAGCTTAATTACAAAACTAAAGAGAGGGTTTAAAAAGCAAATCTTCCTGACAGATAGTGGTGAAAGTTTCATTATCAAGTTCATTGAAACATTATTGCCTCCACTGTAATAGAAGTTCTCTGTCATTGCCAAAAACAGCAACTTGGTGCAAAAATAATAATTTTTTAAAAACTCACACAAAACTATCAACCAACCACCCACTTTCCCCTTTATTTAACTATCTTTCATAGATAAGCATTGACATCAGCTTTGCTGTCTCCATGAATTTCATTCTAATCATGGTTTTTGAGGCTTTGATGCCATCTCTCATCATTATCACTTACCCTGATGGCTTAGAACTTACTATTTTTGGAGGCATGGTGTGAAACATGTTATGATCTCTCAGTGTTCTTTCTGTAATTCATTTGAAAGATCTTTTCTGAATTTGATGTTTTAATTTCCGCTTAAATTGAGCATTTAAAAAAAAAAAGGAAAACTCCCTTATCCCTTGCCTTTCGGACCACAGCAGATTTGCTCCCTCTGCTTTTTTTCTTAGGTGTGTTTTTTATATTTTATCACTCATAATCCACAATTACCTTTGATTTCTTTTTTGATTTTTTTAATTTTTCCTCATGACTGTACTTTGATGTGTAAGTGCATTTTCTCCCTCAAGAGATTTGCTTTAAATAGATATTGGTACTTGACAAGTAATTATTCAGCCACTTGCATGAATTCAATAAAAAATGGGTAAATAATAACAAAATTTTGAATTTGTATAGTATTTTTCAGTACAGAAAGACCATCAGGATAATGCATTCTCTCATACAGTATGAAATGAGTTATGCTTTTTCAGAACATGCAGTTATTTCTTTGAATTTTTAGGGGTTTTTATTTTACTTGTAACTTGCAAAGAAACATTAAACCTTTTGCCAGAGAAATGAATAGTATTGCTTTCTTCATGAGAAACTATTACTTAGCCAGCTAATTAGCCTTAGGTTGAAAATGAATTTCCATGTAATGCTCTGACCAAAATGGTTCCAAAACTTTGAAATTATCCATATCAAAGGGAAATTATTAATCTGGAAACATTTTTCTTTGGTTTATCTTTTTATTACTGTAACTTTAATATATCTTTCTCCTTTCCTAAAACTTTGCATGTTCTGTTGGCTCTTTCTGTTGTTTTGTTTTTTTTCCTTCCCCACTGTAGCCTTTCGGTGTTAATCAGCCTGGTCCTTACATCATGTACACTACCGTAGATGCAAATGGATACCTGAAAAATGGGTCAGGTAAGATAGTCTCACAATAAGAATGCACATGGCATGGTCTGTCTGTATATGCATATCAGCAACCTAAAGAGCTATAAAGAAGTTTCAGAGTGAAATGGGACTGGTTTTGAATTGTATTTTCAGTTTACAAGGCCAAAACTCCCTAACTTCCTCTTCATTCTTTACTGATTGCATATTTATTAGAAGCAGTACAATTGTGTTGTATTTCCTTCTGTCTCATGCAACTTGAGTTTGAACAGTTGGCTTTATCTTACCCAATCTCAAAAATCATTGGGTGCATCATCAGTTTGTAAAATAGCTTAAGATCCTAGGACTTACTTTTTCTATTGGTTACTTAGTAATTACATACTAAGAAACAACAGTGGCCTCAAATACCTAAATAAAATCTTGTAGCCAAATTTAAAAGAATCAACATAGTATTTAGTAAACACAGGATGTATTTTTCTGAAGTTGTTCACTATATCTGTCAGCCTAACAGGCATCTATAAAATCATGAGTAGCATGAGGAAGATAGAGGGGATGGCTGCATCCTTTCACATAACACAAGAACTGTAAGGTATCAAAAATCATTAAGGGAACAGGGTCAAAATAAATGGAAAGCAACAGTGCTACATGCAGCTTGTAGCCTGTCGAGGTTTAAGCCCAGCTGGTAACTCAGTACCACACAGCCTTTCGTTCACTCCCCCCCTCCTTCCTTCAGTACACTCTGAGAGGGATGGGGAGGAGAATTGAAAGGATGTTACTCCCACAGGTTGAGGTAAGAACAGTCCAGTAACTAAGGTATAACACAAAACCACTACCACCACCACCAATAATAATAATGGTAAGGGAAATAACAAGGGAAGAGAATACAACCACTCACCACCCACCAACCAATACCCAGCCCAACTGAGCAGTGGTCTAATCCTTCCCATTAACTGCCCCCAGTTTATATACTCTGCATGACATGCTGTGGTATGGAATGCCTCTTTGGTTAGGTTGGGTCAGATGTCATGCCTCTGCTTTCTCCCAGCTTCCCCTCCTGCCTGGCAGAACATGAGACTCAGAAAGTCCTTGGTCAGAGTAAACATTACTGGACAGCAAGTAAAAACATTGCTGTTATTAGTGCTGTTCCATGGCTAAAAGTCAAAAACATAGCACTGTACCAGCTACTAAGAAGGAGAAAAATGGCTGTTACTGCTGAACCCAGGTCATAGCCTAACTAGAGGTTTAATTGCATGAGATGTTGCAGATGCCACAGTTTACATGAGTCCAAAAAAAAAAAAAAAGGATAGAAAAAAAAGAATAATCCATTAGGCCATGGTACAGGCAGTATCTAGTGTTAGACTATCCTAGGGTTTATGCTGCTTTCTGGGATTTTACTAGTGGTCCCTAGAAGACACAGGTGACTGCTAAGTAGTCTGTTGGTCTAATGTATAACTGGTAAACTTAGGTCCATAATGGACTCACTTCTTAAGGAAAAAAATCCGAAACTCTTAAACCAAAACCTTGTTGGCGTATGCATGTGTGTAAGTTATACCATTCTGAGTTGAGCTCCGTAGTGGCAGTCATCTTCATCTGTCACTAAAGTCTTATTTCTAATTAAACTCAGACTTAATAGAAGATTCCCGTAGTTCGCCAGGAAAACTGTATTCCATATAGCAGTAATTAAAGAATAGCAATAATTTTGGGAGAAAATTGCTAACATATTAAGGTGCTACAGTGATAATGCTCTCATGTTGAATACTGTGCTGAGGTCTGTTAATTCCACCCTAGAAAAAATAAAGATGTTATGAAACACAAACCCGATATTCTGTTTTACTTCTCTATTTGTACATGCTGAAATATGGGTTTGAAAGCTTGAACACATTAGCTTACATTTTAATCAAATAACTAATGCTAACAGGAAAATGCAGAGTATTTTTCCTAATTATTGCACAAATTAATTTTAATAAACTCATCATCCTGCCAATTGTATACTCAGTTTCATCGGTCTGAATGTTTTCTGCATAAGCTAAATTTAAAAAGAGCTTACACCTTTATTTAAGTTCCCGTGACAAGATTTCTAGTTACACTGTGATCCCTTAGAGGATTCAACCCACAGCCTTAGTCAGCCAGCTCTGGTGGGTAGCAACTGGCATCTCTCCTCATTGCCAGTTACTAAGATGAAGGCTTGCGAGCTTTGTCAGCCAAGTCATCGTGCAGTCCAGTCTTGTTAACAATGTGTGAAGACACCAGTAAAGGCCTTCACAGGATCTTTCTCCTCCCTCAAAAGCCTGGATTCATATGGATGGAAAGCTTACTTCAGTATGCTTCTGTTTTGTTATTTCTGGCCCCTAATAACTATCTTATTGCAGAATACAGGGTACTGATGAATAGCTGCCTAAATAACAAAAATAATGAGGCTTAACTAAGAGAAGAAACACATTAGTAAAACCATCAAACTGACTTTTTTTCTTCGAAGTGCTATAGAATGGTTATATATAAAGCAAACAAACAAGACCAAAACAAATCAAAAAACTATAAACCTTGCTTAGACCTGATGATACTAATTTAGATTCATTGTTCATGTAGTCAGACAATTTTTTAACTCTTGCTACTTACTTGTAATTAACAGTCTCAAACAGAAATTTGATGCTTTAAGTGAACTCATAGAATGAGCTTAAAAAAATCATGTCTGACAGCCAGTAGAATTTCTATTATTAGATTTTTAAAAATATTTAGATTTGGGATATATATAGTTACTGTAGAAGACTGAAGTTTGGCATACCTGAATGATACGTTGCATGCTGCTCTTTAAAATAAATTTGCTTTTTATACATTGACATAATTTAAGTCAAAAGAATATGACAAAATAATGGATATGTGGATTTCAAGTGCAGAATACCTATTAAATAACTCAGCAGTCTAAACTGATTCTGAACCCCACTTTGAGGGAATAAAAGTTTAAACAGGTTTGTTATGTGTATATTTGACCTTTTGGCACTTACTATTTAAGCAAACTTGTAAAATAATCGATGACGAAATAAAGATGTTCTTCCGACTACAGACCTCTGTGTCATAAAATAATGCACAGAGCTGCTGTTATCCGATTCTCTCTTCCAAGAACAAAAACGGTTTTATTAACCATTATCTTTAGGGTGTGAGTTTTTCATGGGCTGTTTTGTGGAGTTCTTCGGGGGCAATGGGTAGTGTTTTCATAGTGCTTTTAGGAATGCAATGTTTTTAAAATTTACTCTAAGAAACAGCTATCAAATATGATTTAATGCTACTATAGTACTATTCATCTTCACTGCTACCATATTTACAATATTATGAACCTAACAAAGTCCAATCGTGATGAATTTCCTTTCCTGCTTTGGCATTAGGAAATAACAGTAATGAATTCCAAGCGCATTTATGACCCTAATAGTATTGATACAGGGAATTTTCTAATACTGTGTTTGATCACTGTCTCAATTGTAATATGTTAATAGATTCTTTTTGAATCTGTATAATTCCTGCAAGAACTTTTTAAAGTCACGTTATCTGAAACAGTTATATTAAGTTTGTATCTAAAATTTATCCTTTTGCAAGTGCTACTTGTAACAGTCAGTATGTGTTCTAACTAGAATTACTGGCCTAATTATCTTGAAAAACAGTCTGCTACATCAGAATCATATTGTATTTGACTATCAAGAAATACTTCAAGCCATTTTGTATATCTACTGGTGGGCAATACCAAATCCACGTGCGTTTTTGAGCCATGTATAAACCTAAAAACCATCTTTTCCTCATTTAAGTTTTCAAAAATATGGCATGAAAATGCTATTTTAAAAATAATTCTCATTAAATTATTTGCTTTCCTTGTATAATATCATAGACAAACTGTATGTATATTTCAAGGTTTTAATTCTATAAAGGAAATAGATAATATGATGGTTGATACTTTGAATTTTTTAAACAGTTAGTCTCTTTCCCAAGAAGTAAGGTGAGTAACAACATAGGATTTTTTTAACTAAAATAATGCTTAGTATTCCATTCCCCTGCCCATGTCAGCTTATGGTGTTTGTTGTCTTTACCACTGGTCTTAGCAGGACAGCAGGTGTAGGGTAGACCACTAAAACCAAACTATCCAGTCACCCTAAGTTTTCCTTCTAGGCCTGGACTAAAATCAGACAAACTCAAAGAATGTATGCAATATTTCTGCAGAGAGTAAACTACAAAGGCCCATATGGCTGTCCTTACCTCATTCACTGTAAGATTCTTTGATGTACCAAGCCTTAACTACAGAAAATTTGCATAATTACAAGGGGTTTTTTTTAAAGCATTGTTATTTTCTATTAACACTCCACTTTTTAAAAGATAGCAGAATAATAATTACTACATTCTGTGCTGTTACTTTCACATTGCTCAATTCACTTGTAATCTTACAAGAAATGGTGTTAAATTTGCTACAAGGAATAGTAACTGCCAAAATGAGCATTAGAATCGAGAACTACTGGGTCTTAATCTGCAGTTAACATGTCCACAGACCTCTTCTCTCCAAGAGTAAATTCAGTTGCAGCAGCTTCTTCAAATGTTTAAGGAATTCTATGCTTGAGATCAGATCAGGGCCAGCTGTAAACCTGAGAGAAGCGCACAAGCTTAAGTTTGAAGTCATGCTTTGTGATCCATTTCCTGCTATCTGCCTTCTGCACTTCCTGTTCCTTTTGGACTTGTTATTTTAAGGAGACCCTACAGTTATGAATGCTTGTCAGCCTGGATTTTCATCTCTGCATATGCATTTCCAGGCTTTTATTGGCTTCTGTGAAATTTCTAATAATATTCTGACAGTGTTCTCAGCTGAGTCCTGTAAGCAACAATGCATAGTATAAACTAGTGTATAATACTTAAAGCTGAGCAATAGAGTAAATCAATCCTGTTCTTCGGGTGGGGAGGACACAAGGCGAATTTGGTAAAGCTGTCCAAAGCTGTTTTGCTTTGTTGGGCTCTTGTTGTTGTGATGGTTTGGTGTGGGTTTCTTTAAACTTCAGCATCCTAAAAAAAAAAAATCATTATTGTTGAAATAGCAGTCCTACTAAATCTCTTTGGGTTCGAATAGAATTTTGCTTAATGGATGGTGCCACCTAGATCACTGCAGGTAATAGCTATAGAGCTCTATTTGTTAACAGTTGTAACCTTGGCTAAAATTCAGGGTCCCAGTAATCACAGAATCATAGTTTCAGCTAGGTTGGAAATGACCTCTAAGATCAAGTTCAGCCATTCCCCCAGCACTGGCAAGGTCACCTCTAAACCATGTTAACAAGGGCCTCATCTACATGCGTTTTTCTAAGACTTCCAGGGGTGGTGATTTCACCACTGCCCCAGGCAGCCTGTTCCAATGCCTGACCACCCTTTGGGGAAAGAAATTGTTCTAATATCCAGTCTAAACCTCCCCTGGTGCAGCTTGAGGTCATTTCCTCTTGTTCTACCACTTGTGAGAAAAGACCAACCCCACCTCAGTACAACCTCCTTTTAGGTAGTTGTAGAGACCAGTAAGGTCTTCCCTGGGCCTTTTCTTCTCCAGACTAATCCCCCACCAATTCCCTCAGCTGTTTCTCATGAGACTTATGCTCCAGGCCCTTCACCATCTGTGTTGCCCTTTTCTGGACCCACTCCAGCATCTCAGTATCCTCTGTGTTTTCTTTAGAAGGCTACCTACCTAGTTTATTTTATTACCAATAACACAGACTTATTTTCTTAGAACTAATGTCCTTGTGGACCCAGAACAGCTTAAATAAGATCAGATATTTTAAATTACAATATGGAGCAGCTGATAATTTACTGAAGTGTCTTCAGAAAGTGCACAGGGCAGATTCATATTGTAGCACCAGCACATGACAGGCATTTTAAATTTGTTATTGCAGTGTCATTGTCTGGTCAGGGGCTGACCAAGTCAAATGATGCGGTAGTCCTGTAGAGACTTCATGCTAGGAACATCAGACTGCCTTTACCCATCAGCATCTTTTTACCTTGGTTTTCTTTCTGATACCTCTTTCGCTTTCATAACTCAATTTTTTCTGTCTTTCTGGTAGCTTTCTCCCTCTTCTGTGTAACATCTGAGCCTTCCAATAGCTTCTCTTTCTTTCTGTAGGAATTCCTAGCCTGGAAGACTGCCTGTGTGCGCAGGCAGACAGAAGTGTAAGACTGGTAGCTGTGCACTTCCATAACTGCAGCAATGCTGCCTGTCCCCTTGGCATGTGGACATCATGCCTGACACATGAACACTCACAGCTCCCTTTTGCCGTATCTGGGATAAGGCCATGGAGAAGGCTGTTATTTTGTGCAGTGTGTCCATATCCACATTTTTTTATGTACCACGTGGCTTGGATGTACCACATGAACTGCTGTGATTGTACAAACCAGGCCAAGCCTTGCTAGAGCTTCTAGTTAATGTGGTGTTGCACTTTTCCCCTTCAGCTTAGAAAGGGAGAATAGCTTCTGTATTTCAGCCTGTGCTACAGGCATTCTTAATTTTCCTAAAGTAAAAATATGCTAATAGATTTTGAAATAAATAGTACCATAGTTGCAGTTTTGTGTCTACCAAATATATTAACCCTGTGAGCCTTGAACTGCAAAACAATAAATGTTTAAGGTTTACTTTAAGATCAACCTTAGGCATAATACTATCATAAGAATAGATTCATCAAATGGCTTATGTGGATCGAATCATGACTTGTTCAAGTATCTGTATGACTGAAGCTTTATGAATTAATGATAACCTTTGCAATTGCTACTTCAGAGCTCTTTCATTTTGTTGGTTTTGCTTTGTTTTGTTTTAAGCCTTCCGTGGCAGAATGACCTTTCACATACTGTGAAGTCGTGCCCTGTGGTTTTTTGAAAGCTGCTTAGTCTTCCCTGATGCTGCATTGAGTTCTTATACTGTGAAGCTAAATTGGATTGTGAGGTGAACACAAATGTCTAGCAGCTGTCATATTAATGAATTTAAAAATGAACAGTGCAGTATGTACTAGACAAAAGCAAAATAAGCTTAATTTTAATAGCCATTTGACTACTCAAGGTTCATTAATGTAGAATTCTGCTACATAGAAAGAATAATATATTCGTGAAACAAGCAGGAATAATTTAATAATTGAATAGCTGGATCTTGTTAAAAGTGGTTTTCTAATTGCTATAGGTGGGAATACCGTGCTAGTGTGTGCTATGTAACTCTTGTTTAGAAAAATTGTGTGATCTGGTAATGTTGCATGCAATATTATCAAACTTCAACCATTCAAATTTGAACTAATTTAACAAATTAGACAACTCTAAAGGTCATAATGTCATAACGAGGCAACTGAAGTAAAGCTTTCAACTAAAGCCAAAGAAATCATATTCTCCAAACTTTCAAGTTTGGAGGAGTTAGGATTTTTTTTTCTTCTGAAAGGTGCTCTTCACATTCCTATGCATATTACATGGGTATTTCATTACTATTAGTTTTATTTTCCCCCCCTTTTATTTTTTTTGCAGTAACTCTCTGGCATATTTTCAAATAAATTAAGGAGCTGCCAACTTCAAAAGATGTGGAAACACATCAGTGTGCAATGTAGCACAATACCAATAATCTCTGTAAAGCAAATAGCACTGTAGTGGTGCTGCTTGAGTGAGGCATGTTCACTGTGAAATGTCACCCAGCTCTTGAACTGTTTTTGTCCTACTCCAGCTGTTGCAGACATGTTCGTTACAGCTACACAGCAACTCGTGCACTTCTGCAGGCAGCTTTTTGGAATAATTTTCAGGTTTTCTAGGAAGCATATGTATCTAATCTGTAAAAAGCAATTATTCATGTGTTGACCTCAGTATTGAGGTAGATGACGGTACAGAAGAACTTAGATACAAATCTGAGACTAGCAGCTGCAGCTCAGATCCTGTGTTTTACACAGTGAAGCATATTTTGCTGGAAGAGCTGCCTACATTGTCAACAGGTACAAAGAATGCATGTGTAAAACAAAAGAACACCTTGCTATATTTTCTAACTCTGATAGATTTGGTTTATTCCACAGATATCTTCAGGTACTACTTTGGTGAACCTACTAAAACTTCTGATAAATGCATGATTTTGCAAATTAGAGGAAAATACAGCAACTAGGAAAAATCATGACACAACATTTTTATTCATGAAAATACATATAACTATTCAGTCCTCTAAAAAAGTGAATTTGGGGGACTTTTGAAAGCCTAAATAATACTACTATATTTTGAATTAATCTAAGTGGCTTTAATGGACTACTTTAATGTAAATGATTCTTTATCAAGAAAAGCATAATTAAAAAGAATAGCGCTTCTGAAGACCACAAGTTTGTAATCAGTTTCCATTAGTTTTTCAGCTTTGTGTAATGCTTTTGTATGTTCTCCTCTATTATTCCACAAAATAAGCTTATGTAAACTGACTGAACAGTATCAGTATTGTGAATCTATTTGTTAGTTCAACTAGACTGATCTTAAATCCTGTATCACACAGTATCAGTTCTGTTTAAAGAAACGATGGAAAGCACTGCTCCTACATGGAAATGCAATCACTTTCCCTTCATAAAGGTAAACTGCCTTCATTTATGAACTTATGCTACCTGAAATAAACTGTTGTCATTGCAGTTTAACCCAGGGCCAAGTGGGCTACTCTTAAACTTTCAGCAAGCTTACATCAATGTAATAGAAACAGAAGGGACATGTTTTAATTCAGATATAAAAGAACAAGTACTGTGTATATTATAGACAGCGCATAATTCTGTTTCTCAGACAAGACTTTCAAAAAGTTAATGATGATGTGGTTTTATATGCCAGACTTCAAAAGTAAGGAGATGATTGACTCAGAGGCATTCGGAATGATTCTTGAATATCAAGCTCTGCAAAATTCCGTGAAGTTTGGCTGCCCAATGTCATTAGCAATTTGTTAAAAATTTGGTCTCTGACAAGGTGAAACCACTGAAAACCATGTCTTAAACTGCTGAGGTTCTTTTTTCTGCCTAAGGTTTTTGAAGCAGTAAACTTAGTGACTTATGGTTTCAAGCAAAAATAAAAACGACACCTATACCATAGACAAGTAACATAGAACACGAGGTTGGAAGGGACCTCAAGGATCATCTGGTCCAACCATTAACCATTAGTGTATAACTAATCCTAGAATTCCAGACTGGTTTGGGTTGAAGGGACTTTAAATCGCATCCAGTTCCAAGCCACTGCCATGGGCAGGGACACCTTCCACTAGAGCAGGTTGCACCAAGCCCTGTCCAACCTGGCCTGGAACACTGCTAGGGATGGAGCAGCCACAGCTTCTCTGGGCACCCTGTGACAGCACCTCATCACCCTCACAGGGAAGAGCTTCTGCCTTAGAGTTCATCTCAGTCTCCCCTCTGAGAGGTTAAAGCTATTCCCCCCTGGTCTGTCCCTACAGGCCCTTGTCCAGAGCCCCTAGCCAGGTTTCCTGTAGCCCCTTTAGGCACTTGGAGCTGCTGTAAGGTCTTTCTTTAAGGAGCCTTCTCTCCTCCAGGCTGAACAAGCCCAGCTCTCTCAGCCTGACTCCAGAGCAGAGCTGCTGCAGCCCTCTCATTCACATACCGAGTTAAAGTTTAGTACCCTCCCTGCCCACAGAGCTCAGTGCAGGTACCATACCCAGTGCCACAGCCCAAGAAACCTGGGTTCTTCTGAGTAACTTTTTTTTAAACAAGAAGCATAATGCAGAAGACATAGTGTTAAACAGTCTTAAAAGTATTAAAAAGTAGTATGTGTAGCATGGACAGGAGAAGGCTTTTTAATTCCAGTTCTACTAATGAAGCAAAACAAAACTGTCAAGCAGCAGCCAGTTTCTTCATCTTGCTTGCACAGACTTCCAAAAGCTTAAAGAACAATTTTAGTATGAGAAATAAATCCCATCTTCCTTCTTGAAGATGGAACGGTATTTTCAAATCTTCTTGGAATAATCAGAAAACTCTTCACAATAGTTTTACAACAGGGCAAATTTCTAGAGTTGCTATTTCAATTAAAGTTGAAATAGTTTCATATGTAAATTAATTACCAGTAACTGAGAAGTTCATATATGACAACTGTTGACAGTACTCACTGTGATTTCTCCTTTTATTTTTAATTTTGTTCTGAGTATTTATGTTTCTCAGATGAACATTTGTCATTCTTAACTACTTGTTTGCAATTCCAAGTGGAACATTTGAGTAGTCCTCAGACAGAATTTATGATTGATACACAGGGAGTAAAGCAAGAAATAGTCCCAGAGATCTCATATTTATAGGCAGCCTTAAAGTAAACTAGAATGTTCTATGCACTAGCATCCTACTTAACTAATATCTCCCAATTTTAAAGGCAAATAAAAAAGATATGTGCACATTTTCTGCGATGTAGCAGAAAACATTCTCTCTGGCTTTTGCAAATGATCTGTTTACATTCTGAAGCACATGATTTCATTATCCTTATCTTTGTAGACAACTACTAACTTGTGTACTAACAGAAGAAGCAGTGTTAGTAGCCATAAAATTATTCAATGCTTTTCAGAATTCTAGCTGCACTGTCTGACTCTCTGACTTCTTTAAGGCTGATTGCACTCAGTGTATTACACTTTCTTTTGTTTCATTTAATTTAGTTAAAATTCATACATTTCATTTGTTTGATGAAAGAAAAAGGAAGAACTCAGTTGCAGTCTTCCCATAATCCTAAATATTTCATTCAAAATTCCTTCTGAAAGCTTTTCAGTGCTAAATGTTACAGCAGTACCTTGTTCTTTTGAGAGAAGTTCTTCAGAATTCAGCAATAGTGAAATTTTTTTAAAAAATTCTTCATTATGTTTTAACATGATCAAGTAATACATACCTTGTTTGATTTTATAACCAAGTCACATGTAATAACAGTGCCTTTGCTCCTTGCTAATTTTATATTGATAACCAGTGCGTTCAAATACTACGTATCTAAAATTTGAGTAATTCTCAAATTAGCATTGGAAATTGAGACCTAAAGATTAAGCAGTTTAGCCACAGTCATGTAAGGAAAGTCAGTCAAAAAGTGGGGACAGATTCAAGACCTATACTGTTAGCTTACTGGACAAAATTCCTTTTCTTGGAGAGAAAGCTGCTGAGTTAATGCTTTCTGGCACAGAGTCCATAATCTGGGAATTCACCTAACAGCATACACAGTGCACCTTGACCCAACAACAGAGGACTGAAAAGACAGATCTGATTCAATTATTTCCTCATTTTCTTGCTTTTTGTATGGTTCTGCATGGGGAAAAAGTAAATCTAAAATATGTCTTCTTTCAGAAGACTGTACTGTTTCTTTCTCCTAAAAGCATTTTAGCTTAATAAAAAGTTAACTGCGTCAGGCTGATTTTTTAAATCTCATCTTAAAGCCTTGGAAGAAAGTGTGGCAAGGTAATAAGGAATTGGCTGTAAATTGATCATAAATTCATAGAATCATAGAATAGTTAGTGTTGGGAAGGACCTTAAGATCATCTAGTTCCAACTTCTCTGCCATGAGCAGGGACACCTCACACTGAATCATATCACCCAAGGCTCTGTCCAACCTGGCCTTGGAACACCCCAGGTATGGAGCATTCACAAGTTGGTCAACCCATTTCAGTGCCTCATCACCCTTACAGTAAAGAGCTTCCTCTTTTTATCCAATTTAAACTTCCCCTATTTAAGTTCAAACCCATTACCTCTTGTCATGTCACTACAGTCCCTGATGAAGAGGCCCTCCAGCATCCTTATAGGCCCCCTTCAGATACTAGAAGACTGCTATGAGGTCTCCACGCAGCCTTCTCTTCTGCAAGCTGCACAGCCCCAACTTCCTCAGCCTGTCTTCATATGGAGATGCTTGTGAATTTGTGTTCTTTAATTCACATTTTGTTATGTTTCATCACTTAACTTACACTTTCCAGTTTGAGGCATAATCTGTTAGGTGTCAAAGCAGAGATAAATTTCAGTGTTTTAAAAATAGAGACTACATCATATCTCTGTGACAAACTGTTTCTGCTGATCACATAAACCTGCTTGTGTTTGTCACGTATCCTTCACACTCATTTCTGTTAACCTGGTGAAGGGCTAAATTCATTGTGGTGCTTATGAGGTGCTGATAGTATTCGTGCATCCTAAAATCCAAATCACTTCCTAAGAAGCTTTCTAGACAATGAACAAAGAATCATAATAGGATCTGAATCAGTTTGACAGAAATTAGAATATTACAATTCTTTTTATTTAAATGGACAGATTAGATACCTTGGAAGTGGGATGTTAGCAAACCTGTTGATAGCTGCAACACTATCTGTTGCAGCTGCCTATTTCCCTGCTGCCTTTTCAGGAAACATAGTGTTACTTTTCCCCTACAGTCTCTCTTTTAATTAGTTATAATTGCATGCTCCTACTAGATCCTACCTTGCAACCACTGTAATCCCGCTTTTATTGAATCAATTTATTATGTAAGAATTGGTTCATGCAAATTTACTCAGCTTATTTTGTGACACAAGAAAAATCAGTAGTTACTGATTAAGATCAGGAATAAAGTGAACTTTCAGATATTGAGTACGAGCTTATAAATCAGTCGGGCAAAAGACTTGGCACCATTTCAAATAAAAACAAATGCAGAAAACTGATTTCTTCTCAACCTGTAAAAAATAGTTGTCCTGGGTTCTGCAGTAGCAGTCATTTTTTTTCTCCTTCTTAGTAGCTGGTGCAGTGCTGTTTTTTGACTTTCAGCCTGAGAACAACACCGATAACACCAATGGTTTTAGTTGTTGCTAAGTAATGTTTACTCTGACCAAGGACTTTCTGAGTCTCCTGCTCTGCCAGAGAGGAGGGGAAGCCAGGAGGAAGCAGAGACAGGACACCTCACCCAAACTAGCCAAAGAGGTATTCCATACCACAGCACATCATGCGCAGTATATAAACTGGGGGCAGTTACCCGGAAAGGATAGATCGCTGCTCAGATAAGGCACATGGCCACACCCCACAAAGAACTGTTGCAGTTTAAGTCCAGTTGGTGACTCAGAACCCTGCAGCCGTTCGCTCACTCCCCCGCCTTCCTCTCCCGGTTCCCAGAGGCATAGGGAGGAGAATTGAAAGAACGTAGCTCCCATGGGTTGGGATTAGAACAGTCCAGTAATTAAGGTATAACACAAAACCACTACTGCTACCACAATAATAGTAGTGATAAGGGAAATAACAAGGGAAGATAATACAACCGCTCTCCACTTGCCAACCGATACCCAGCCTGACCCAAGCAGTGATCTGGCCCTTCTGGGTAAGTATCCCCGTTTATATAGTGGGCACGACGTGCTGTGGTATGGAATTGCTTAGTTTGGGTCAGGTGTCCTGTCTCTGCTTCATCCCAGCTTCCCCTTCTGCCTGGCAGAACATGAGACTCAGAAAGTCCTTGGTCAGACTAAACATTACTTAGCAACAGCTAAAAGTGTCAGTGTTATCAGCGTCGTTCCCAGACTGAAAGTCAAAAACACAGCACTGCACCAGCTACTAAGAAGGAGAAAAATGACTGCTACTGCTGAATCCAGGACAGTAGTCTAGATTCAGTTTAACATGGAAATGGTGCTCAAAAGAATCATCTCGCCTAGAAACCAAAACCATTTAAGCTATTCTCCAAGTGAGCACCTACAAGAAGTTTTGGAAATGTGGGATTGAGCATTTAAGAATTAAATAATCATGCAGTTTATTAACATTTTTTAACTTTTTTCATTACTAACTCTGAATGTATACGTGTAGAAAGTTAATGGTTTCGGGGTTGCTTTTTTTCCCTGCAAAATGCCTATTCGGATTTCTTTCCTAATTTTATTTCAGCTGGACAGCTTAGCCAATCAGCACATTATGCTCTGCAGCTGCCATACAACGTACTAGGCTTGGGACGCAGTGCTAATTTCCTCGACCATTTATATGTTGGCATTCCTCGTCCTTTAGGAGAAAAGGTAGGTTGAGATTTAATGATTGTGAATATTACAATTGTCATTGTATGTGTTCTTATCTTTCTTTATAGAGTTTGGATGGAAATACTGCTAGGGACTTTTTTTTCTTTTTATTTTCCTTTTTTCTTTTTTCCTCCAGAAGCAAGGATATGCATAGAATCATAGAATAGTTAGGGTTGGAAGGAACCTTAAAGATCATCTAGTTCCAACCCCTCTGCCACAGGCAGGAACACCTCACACTAGACTATGCTGCCTGAGGGTCTGTCCAATCCAGCCTTGAACATTACCAGCAAGAGAGCATTTACCACTTCTTTGGGCAACCTGTGCCAGTGCCTCACCATCTTCACGGTAAAGAACTTCTTCCTTGTATCTATCCCGAGCCTGTTTCAAGTTTTAACCCATTACCCCTTCTCCTAGCACTAAAGTCCCTGATGAAGAGTCTCTCCCCAGCATCCCTATAGGCCCCCTTCAGATACTGGAAGGCTGCTATGAGGTCTCCATGCAGCTTCTTTTCTCTGGACTGAACAGCCCCAGATTTCTTAGGCAGTCTTTGCATGGGAGGTGCTCCAGCCCCCTTATCAATGTCTCTGAACTTTCTTCAGCAGCTCCATTCCTTATTATGTTGAGGACACCAGAACTGCACGCATTACTCCAAGTGGGGTCTCATGAGAGCAGAGTAGAGGGGCAGGATCACCTCCCTCAACTTGCTAATTGACACTCCTTTGGATGCAGCCCAGCACACAGTTGGTTTCTGAGCTGCAAGTGCACACTGAAGCCAGCCAATGTTCAGTTTCTCGTGGACCGACACCCCAACTTCTTCTCCATGGGGCTGCTCTGAATCTCTTCACTGCCCAACCTGTAGGTGTGCCTGGGATTTCCCAGACCCAGGTGCAGGACCTTGCACTTTGGTTTGTTGAACTTCATGACTTTGGCACTGGCCCCCTCTCAGACATGTCAAGGTCCCCATTGCTCCCATCCCTTCCCTCCAGCTTAGTGTAGTTGGCAAACTTGCTCAGGGTATACTCAATCCCATGTTACCGACAAAGATGTTGAAAGGAATTGATCCCAAAATCGATACCTGAGGGACACCACTCATTGCCAGTCTCCATGTGGACAGCCATCCAGCCAGTTCTTTACCCACAGACTGGTCCATCCACATCAAATTATTGTCTCTCTAGTTCACAGATAAGGATGCTGTGTGGAACATTGTCAGACACTTTGGACAAGTCCAGGTAGATGATGTCAGCTGCTCTGCCCTTATCCATCAGTCCCATAGTCCATCATAGAAAGCCATCATAGAATCATAGAATAGTTAGAGTTGGAAAGGACCTTAAGATTGTCTAGTTCCAACCCCCCTGCCATGGGGTGACAGGGGCACCTCACACTAAACCATGTCACCCAAGGCTATGTCCAGCCTGCCCTTGAACACTGCCAGGGATGAACATTCAAAACTTCCTTGGGCAACCCATTCCAGTGCCTCACCAATCTCACAGTAAAGAACTTCTTCCTTATATCTAACCTAAACTTCCTCTGTTTAAGTTTGAACCCGTTACCCCTTGTCCTACCACTACAGTCCATGATGAAGAGTCCCTGCCCAGCACCCTTATAGGCCCCCTTCAGATCCTGGAAGGCTGCTATGAGTTCTCCACACAGCCTTCTCTTCTGCAGGCTGAACAGCCCCAATTTTCTCAGCCTTTCTTCATATGGGAGATGCTCCAGCCCCTGACCATCCTCGTGGCCCTCCTCTGGAGTAGTTCCAACAGTTGCATGTCCTTTTTATGTTGAGGACACCAGAACTGTACACAATATATCAAAAGTAGTTGAATACAGAAAGAAAGCAGAAAAAAACTTGTGTGCCTGTTTTTTGTACATGTATAAGCTCTGAAGCTAACACTAAGACCAAAAGATGACTGAATTTCTCTGTAAATGTTAGTACAGGTATATAGTGCTTACCTCATAAATGTGTATTAGATTTGAAGATCCAGTTATTATAGTCTCAGCTGTAAAACTTGCCTGGGGTTGACCTGGCCAGCCTGTAAACTCACATAATCCTCTCTTCCTCAGCTATAAAACCAGGATCAGTATGGTGGAAGGTAAAGATTACTGTGATTATCTAATCTTCAGATGGAACATAAAAGTAGGGTCCTAGTAATTTTCAGTCTTTAAAGATCTGATGGTACAACTTTAAAAATCAAGATATTCAAATCAGTGTCCTAGCCAAATTCTGATTTAGATAATTGCTTTGCTTGCCTCCTTTTTTTGAATTGATTCTTCTTTCCCTATTATGTTGTTGCTTTGTACTTCATTTTGCTTTGGGTTTTTTAAGCACTTTAGAGCTTTCAGAATAAAAGGCTTATACAAACATATGGGAATAATCACTTGTATTTACAATGAAAAGGTGAAAAACAACTGGGTTGGGTTTTTTTTGTTTGTGCTTTTCTTGTCATGTTTAACCCCATCCCACAACTAAGTACCGCACAGCTGCTTGCTCATTCCCGCCACTGCTGGAGTGGGGAGGTGAACCAGGAAAAGGGAAAACCCATGAGTTGAGATAAGAACAGCCCAATAATTAAAATAAAGTAAAACATTATTATAATAAAAGGAAAAGGAAATAACAGAGAACACTTCAAAAAGTCAAGTGATGCACAGTACACTTGCCCACCACTTTCTGAGCAATGCCCAGCCCAACCCAGGCAGTGATTAGTCCCTTCCTTATTCCTCCAGCTCTGTATGCTGAGCATGACAGCACATGGTGTGGAGCATTAGTTGGATCAGCGAGGGCCAGCCATCCTGGCTGGGTAACCCCAGCTCCTTGTGCCCCCCAGCCTCCTCGCTGGCAGGTAAGAGGTAGAAAAGGCCATGGCTTTGTAGCACTGCTCAGTGGTAAACAAACCACTGCCAGATCATCAACACTGTTTCAGCACAAATCCAAAATACAGTCCATACCAGCAGCTATGAACAGAACTAGCTGGATCCCAGCCAAAGCCAGCACACAGCAGAGAATTTATCTGCTTTAAAGTACCTTGTTTCATTATGAATTGACATAGCCTTTGTTTTTCTTTCAGTCCGCAAGAAAACAAGAATGGACAGCTATCATACCAAACTCCCAGCTTATAGTCATTCCCTATCCTCATAATGTTCCTCGAAGGTAACTTCATCATTTTGTTTTGCACTTCAAAAAATTACATTAATAGAGAGTTTACATCAGGCACTGTGTGTAGTAGGATTAAAACCAGTCACTTGCAGAGCAAGGAAATTGCCAGGGGTCAGTTCTGTGGTTATAGTTTCCTCAGTGACTAGGCAGAATACTTCTCAGGTATTTACACAGCTACTTAGGTAGTGCCCATAAGAGATAAGAATATTGCCAGCTCAACTCCTGTAAATAGTAACATATTTGCTAGATTTACCAACATTTTTTTGACAAATAGCAAGTGTGGTAATGATCTAAGCAAGCACTTCTGTTTCACTAAACATGCAGTTGCTGTCTGTTGCATATAAAACATTTAGTTCAGCTCTTCTGAACACAGTATTTGTTACCACATGCATTAATACTTTTCTTTAAGTAGAAGTGAATGGATCAGTTACAAAACAGCTTAAACATAGAATTCACTTTGCAATTAAAATGTTTATCCCAGAAAGAGCATGTCTTTTCCATTAGTCAGATATTCCAGCTGCTTTTTGCCATTTGATGTATTACTGAGTTCAGTTGCATTTATCATGCAGAAATGATTCTGACATCTGTTTCAGCAGTTAATTTTACTATAGGACAGATAACAGTCGAGAAGTGATACGCTGCTTAAGTTGCTAATTAAGAACTACAGGAATAGCATCTACCAGATGAAGAAAATTTAGTTATAGTCTTGAATAATTAAGAGTATGTGTTATGCAAAAGATTTCCTGTCATTTTATCCTTAAATTATTTTTGCTTTCCTATAAAGTTTACAGACACTAGAAAAGCAGAGGAGAGAATCCCCAAAAGCGATCAGATTTCATAATAAACACTTTATAAATTTAAAGTTTCTTTAACACAGATACATGGCCTCCTGCTGACAGCTTTCTTGTGACGGGAAGTCTATAGTACAAAAAGGGCGGTAGATGAGCCACAGGACCCCACATCTTTCAAGGGATGGCTTCCAGAAGCCCTTCAAGTGCTTAGGTTTTTTACTTTCCAGCATTCTCCTGCCATAATCAATTGGTTATTTTGCCTACAACTGCCATTGTGTCTGGTAAACTCAGACTGAGAAATGCCCAACCAGCTGAGCTCCATAGCCTGTCCAAGAGGAGCTTCTCATCTGCAGAAAACAATCTATCTTGCAGACTTATTTCACCCTGCTGCTCTCTCTCCCCGAGCCCCAGGCAGTTTTGTGGGAGATTCTGCTACATCTTTTACTTTGTCCTGGGCAGGGGCAGAAGATAAATTTCTAATGAGAAAAAAAAAGTCAGTCTCTGAGAATATCCATAGGTTTCCTGGGAAGTTAAACAGAAACTGAATTTAGACATAGCATTACTTGAAAATAATTATACTAAGCCATATATTTTCAAGTAAAAAAAACCATTAAGCTTCAGTCTTTTAAGTATAGCCACTAGTTGCTGTAGCCCAAGTTGTTACCTGTCTTACACTAGCAAGTTCTTTTCATCTTTTCAAGTTAAATCTGTTTTCTGCTTCCTGGTGAAGAGTATGTGTTTCCTTGGATTTTCTTTTTCCATATAGCTGGAGTGCCAAGCTGTATCTGACCCCAAGTAACATTGTGCTGCTAACAGCTATAGCCTTAATTGGTGTCTGTGTTTTCATCCTGGCTATAATTGGCATATTACACTGGCAAGAAAAGGTAAGCTTAATCAGCTAGATTCTTTTCTGTATTTTCTATACTTCTTAACACTTCCTAAAATTTTACAGTCTTGTACATTGGGTTTTTTGCATATTTTTCTACAGCATAGTTTCTGACCCAGACTGCATTAATTTTTTCTTATTAGTTTCCTTATTGAGTCAGAATTTACTGCAAGCTTTAAAACTGGCATTGTTTTTATTTAAGCTCTAAGACAATGAAG
This sequence comes from Psilopsiagon aurifrons, assembly GCA_025447955.1. Taxonomy (NCBI): domain Eukaryota; kingdom Metazoa; phylum Chordata; class Aves; order Psittaciformes; family Psittacidae; genus Psilopsiagon; species Psilopsiagon aurifrons. The sequence goes on from JAOEHY010047510.1 coordinate 31,382, forward strand.
AGCAACATGGATGAACTTTTGCCATTAAGCTATTATTCCCAAGTAAATAATACATTTTTGTTTCATATCTAAGCTTTCTATTATTCAGAGTTTAAAGGGGTGCTGTTTTGTAAAATGGAACATGAAATCAGTTTACTTATCTTGAGTTCTGCTAGTAATCTAAAAATAAGGAAAATGGCTCTTTTTCTGTATCTGTCTTCGCTGATTGTACCGACATCAGCATTCAAGACTATATACGGAGTCAATCATGTACGTATTGGCTTCTTTCCTCTGTGTGTCTGAATTATACATGCAGTGTATAAAAATCCATTGATTTGAAGAAACGTTTTGAATGAGGCCTTTCATTTCACGAAAGAAATGCATTCCTATTTTTCTTGACTATGCTCAGTTCTCCATCATATCCAACTGGCAAAATTGCCAATAAATGCTACTATGTACCCAAGCCATAATTTTAACTGTCAAATAAAATTACTGCACAATTTGACATGGTAGAACTGTTTGTTATTTTGTGCTTGTGGAAAAAAAATGACCTTGTTAAGCATTCACATAGGCTTTGCGCATTTAAATGTTGTCTGTCAGTCTTCACTCTTTGAAATATTAAATACAGTCTCCAAATAATAGAAAAGCTGGAATAAAATACACAAAGCAAAAAAATGCAGACTTTCACTGACTGTCCTTAGCATGTCCTACTGTACCAAGGAAGCATTGCTAACTGATAGCTGGGACAATATACTGGCTGGGTTTACCTGTGTTTCTAGCAAATTTTAAGCAACAAGAATAGCAGAAAAAATAGTTGGACTTTGAGCTGGGGAAGGATTAACTATATATAATGTCATCTGGAGAAATGGAAATTCATTGTCAATGTTTAAAACAATTCTTCATATAATAATTCATGTATTGTACTATAAAGAAGCATCTGGCCCAGGGTGCTTACTGAGCCATTTTAAATCCCATTAGGTGTATGAGAATGAAGTGGTGTATTGGTTGTATTATAAACTCATTTCCAACAGCTGCATCGTGGTCAAAGTAGGCATAAATATTTGGATAAATTGTGTGTATTTTCAGACTACCATATAAACATTTGTTAATTCCTGTAATTTTTCAGTGCCTTCCTATTGATTTTTACATTCCCAATTTTTAGAAGGGATGGTTGAGGTACAGAACAAATAAGACCTTGACCAAGGCTGTATTGTGTATCACTAGCATAACTGGGAGTTAAACTCCAAAATTCCGTGTTCCTGATCTTGTTAATGGTTTACTGCTTCTTTCACTAGTCTTATAAAAACACTGTTCTGTATAAATGCTTATTTCCCTTACAGATCTCTAGAGTACCTATAGGAAAGAAAGGAAGGGGAAATGTACTGGCTGTTGCAACGTCTTCTTTTCTCTCAGAGGTTATATCTGTCTGTAAGATGCAGTGTTTATTCAGCAGTTAAAATAAACCATGTACTTTGACCTCCGCAGATAAATGATAATAGGAGCCCTTTGTCTACAATAGCTGTTATAAATTCATCTGCCAGCCGAGTATTGTATTGTTTAAATAACTGTACGATTTAGGGATCGTATGTTGCTCTGTCATTCCTTAGAAATTTGGGATCAATTTTTAGATTTTAGTTTTGATTCATCAAATGAAAGAGAAATTGAGGAAGAATTTAAAACATTATTCATCTTACAACAGATGTAGTCTGCTACTTTAGCTAAGGACCTTGATACTTCTATGTTCTCATTCTTCATAACTGGCTTTGTGGTTTTGATGATAGTCATGTGACCACTACACATGGATGATGACACTGCTAGAGAAGTTTTGATGGGTTCATCAGAGTATCAGTTACTGTCAAATTTGAAGTAGTCATTTTTTTCAGGAAGCATACAAGAAATGGAGTGAAAATTGCCTTCTAAGTGAGACTACAAAATTTTGTCGAATGTGACAAGCATTTCAATGTAGGAGAGAGTATGGCACTCCCTTCTTCACACTCCATTTTTGACATTCAGAATACTACTGACATTGATAAGCCCTTCCAAAAAGCCAGACTGATACAATCTGAAATTCGCTAACAACTGCTGCTGCCACAACATGCAGTAAAATCCATAGTTAATCCAATGGAGTTGCTATAAATATAAACATCGTGTGATAAAGAAATCTTTGCCTTTGTGCCAAACCAGATAACAAACTTCCGTGGCAGAACACATGCACTGATTTCTATGAAAATCATCATGTATCCAGTTATCCATTGAGATACAAATCTGAATTCCCATGCAACAGCATACTGTAAGAGCTTTTCTTCATTTTACTCATTAAAAGAAAGTTGGGATTAAGCAAGCTAAAAAACATTTAAATCCATTTTGCTAAAGTCTCTTATGCTAGGATTTACACATACTGTCAGCCATTACAAAAACACTGTTTTCTAGAAAAGTTCACGTTCTGTGTTCAAAACAGCGTTTTAAAAGTAGTTTCATACTCTAGTACTGCTTTAGAACACAGGAGGAGGCTTGTGGGAGAGGACATGCTTTTATGCATTACCTGGATCATAAGTACAATTAAAATATGCTGTTTTTTCCCAGGCACCATCCAAACTGCTCTTTCAGCAGATCACTGTGTGCTCTGCGTAAATAAGCATGGAAATGCATCCTACAAACAAAACTGCAAAAAGTTTGTAGCCTACTTGGTGCTGTTAATTGTTGGTTGAACTGCCATCTTTGTACAATTTTGTATTTGACGGAATCCTTAAAAAGAATCGCATTAGAAGTGTAACATCTACATGATGATTTACATACATAGATTACATTATTCCAGAGTAACTTCATCTCGTATTTGTAATGCATACTAAATAAATAAATAAATAAACACATACTAAGAAACATTCCTCATTTTTGAAATGCTGCTTTAAAAAAGCAATATTAGAAATAATAGAAAATAATGGCACATAAATACTAAAACAGCTAAGCATTGACAGCAGAAGCCAATTTTGGGTAGATTGTTGCTATTTCAAACTGAGACCATTTAAAAGCTAATTATTGAGGCTTTTACTGAGCATTTTGTGTTTTGCTAAATGAGTGATGTGGTAAAAATCAACCATTCTCTGTCATTTGACAACTCATTTCTGTAACAGCATTGCTCTAGAGCCCACAGAGTGTTTTTTATTATTATTTTTCAGAAAGCAGATGACAGAGAGAAGCGACAGGAGGCTCATCGGTTCCATTTTGATGCTATGTGACATGCCTTAATATTTATGAAGGAGCTGCTACTCATTTGCTTAATTAAAATACTAAATTCTGTGCTAGTACTGCTGGTGTGCTATTTGTAAATGTTGCATTATTTGGTATTTATTTGGAAAGTATTAAAATTAGACCTGAATGTCTCATGAGGCTTTTCAGTTAACAGACTGTATATAATAGCATTTCATCTTTAACAGAACTGTAATTTTATTTTTCTTAGTAAATGGATCAGATTGCATGTAGCATTGCTTATGTACCACCTATTCTTTATTAGTATTCGATAGAAAGAAACCTATGTAAATAAATTTTAGCGTTTCAGTGAGCAGAATACGTTGTATCACCTGAATTGGTCTTGTCATTTACACACTCCTGCAAAGTAACATGCCTTTCCTCAAAATTAAGCTTGAGCAATTTATCAGATGACTTTATCATTAATTATTTTGATTGTAATCTTAATGGTGCTCAACCTAAAGTAGTCTGTGTTTTTCTTTGTTTAAATCCGTATGTACAATAGTTAAAGAATTTAGCTGTTGGAGAACTAAAAAAAGCTGCAATGTTAATGCTAGTTCAGTAGCTCATCATGGAACAGATGTAGTATTTATGTATGTTAGTTCCAGGGAGACAACAATGCATTCAAAATGTAAAACCATAAAAATGTATCAGCATTATATAAACTGCTTTTATAATTAAACTATAACCACATTTATTTTAGAAAAGCCTAAAGTAATTATGAAAGTAAGTTTTTTTAAATAATAAAGGTATGGGATTTTGTTTTTAAAGAAGTAAAAACGAAAAAATTTTGGACTGGAAGATGAATGAGGATTGACTCCCCAAAATTTATTGGTAATGGATGAGATCTACAAAGATTAAATTAAGAATATAGTAGGACACTTGGAATAAGCAGTGTACATTATCTTTGTGCACTATTAGAAGACAAGTAGCTCAACTTCATATATTTAAAATGGTGATGAAGTTACAGTTGCTCAGTGTAGGGTCCTGGAAAAATCTCTTAAAATAATCATGCTTCTATTTAATAGTTATTCCTTAGAGATAGAAGTTTTAATGATTAATTGTGCATTTAAATATCTCAGTTTGCATGCCTAATGAATACTACTTGATAAACTAGGACACACTTTCTCAAGTAACTACAAACTATTAATCTTAGAGACACTCAGCTCTGCAGTGCGTTCTCTGCAGTGGGCGCCAGTCTGGCACTTGTCCCATCACAGGCTGTCCTGTAGCACTGGTTTTGCTTGGGAGCCCAGAACCTGAAAAGGGAGTGCACATACAATGCTGAACTGATCCCACCCACCCTGAAGGACAGTCAAACAGGTTGTTACCATGTCAGTGCTGAGCAGTGACCCATTCAGACAGCAGCACCAACCCAGAAATCAAAGAAGCACTGATGAGCAGTCTGCCAAGATGTGACATTTTACTGGGTGTTTCTAGTATGAACTGATCAGAGGCCAACAAAGGAGACTTTCATGCTACATTACTGTTACTATTAAGCATATCCTTAATTCACACCCTTAATATTTCTTAGAGTGGCATAAAAAAGTAAGATTTTTTTTTTAGATAGATAAATACTTCATGCGATGGAACTTTTTAAACCCCATGGTAGAATGTGCTCCTGACAGCAAAAGTAGTAATGGATTTCATAATTAAAAGGAAGCACAACTTAAAATATTTTACAGTCTTTTTCAGATGGTTGGAGAATAAGGCTAAACACATGCCACTGGCAGCAAAGCACAGTTGTCTGTAGCGCCCTATCACAACATAATAAACATAGACTTTTTGGGGGTAAAGAATTAGGAATGAAATCACCTTATGCTGACATTTAGGCTATTGTCAAGTTAAAAGAACAACAAACTCAGTATCTCTTGCTTTAAGGTATTTTGCATGCTCAGTAGTGCATTGTTGTATCACTTCATATACATCACTGGCGATTTAAAAGCTTTCTTATAATAAAGGTTTCTACAGTCCCAACTTGGCTCACAACAGTATATTTGTACTATTTTGAATTAAGGCATTAAATATTGTTTTCTTGTCAAAGGTTTCATGTTGTACTTTGATTTTCTATTCTGTAAGCATCAAAAATATGTTCAGATAAGGCTAGTACCCTTCCACCAGTAAGTTTAAGAAAGCAACACCAATTAGAAAGTGTCGTTCCAGGTGATTGTCACAGTAACTGAGAAGTGCAGAAAGTTACAACTACATCCACTGTAACACAGCTCTGGTGAGAAGTGCTGTTGGAAGGCTTTCTCAGAGTGAAATCTCACCTATATAAAAATAACATTGACATGCCAACTGACAGATGGCGGTTGAAATACCATCCTTCTTTGTTCTCATTTTCCATGAGAAGCTCTAAGACTGAATTTTCCTACCAGATTTATCATTAGTGCATTATAATCCCCCCCAAAAAAGAGCGAACTTTTCAGCTGTAGATTAATAGGCAAATTCTATATGGTATGCTGTTCCTCCTATGATGAGACCATTCTCCTCAGCAGAGCGTCATATTACAAACACTTGCTACAAAAAAGCAATTGCCATAAACGTACTTTAAGCATTTTACCGAGTCAATTTTACCAAGTCAGTTCCGTATTTTCAAATAAATGGCACCTAAATAGAAGTCAATCCGTAAGTTTCTACTATATTATAATCATTAGAGCTTAATTTTGATTAAACAATGTAAAAGCATTAATCATGCCAGTTTTGAAGGTATTAATAACCAACAGCATTATTAAAAAAAATCAGAAAATAAAATTGTGCTAAAAATAATCACAAATTTTGCAACTAAACAGTACTAGTTCTAAATGAATAGCCAAAGTATTTGATCAAAGTCTGAGAAGCATATTAAATCAAGAGCAATAGAGGTGTCAAATCTGGAACATTGCTAGGCTGTTTCAGTAACTATTATCCATTCTTTCCTTTTTTTATTTTTTTATTTTGGCAACAGGATCTTTCCGTTGAGGCACCAGAAATATCAGCCCCTCTGTCACTTTGAAAAGTGATCAAACAGTGCCACACAGCACTATTTTTATCATTATTTCCAGTCTTCAATGAAAAATGTGATCCCATCTATGATACAACTTATAAAAATTGTAAACTATATGCTAAACTTATTTTGAAATTCCTCAATGTCCCAACTTAGGCCAGAAAAATGTAGGTTTATTCTAATCCCCTTATTTACTTATATTACCTTGCAAATAAAGCAGTGCACAGAGAGCATTCTGAAGACTATCAATCTTCTTCATGACTATTTGAAAGTTTGGAGTGGCCTTAACCCAGTAAAATACCAATGCCCAAATTACACTTACTCAAGCACGATTACATATGATGCTACATTAAAAGCCACTTGAACCTTCTATTATTTTCTAATTTGAAATTGTATATAATTAGGATTCACCAAATGCACCTAAATCCTGTTGGCAAACCCAGGTACCAGAAAAGTCAAAATGTAGCTAATTCCTAACTTTGTAATTACGTACTGTTGACTACTATGTTTTTGCGACTTCTACTATACATACTCTTTTACAAGCAATATCCAAATAGCCTCAATCATCGTAAAAAACTGCTGGTCTGAGACTATTTCTGATGTATAATCTGCTACTCAAGAGCAGCAAATACTTTAGGTAATAGCAAAATCAAAAGTTCTAGCAGAACAGCAAACCAGAGAAGTTTCAAGGAAGAACTGTTGGGAGGAGGCAAAATCAGTTCTAATATTGGAAATGTAAGCCTTTTACTGCAGCAGAGCATCTGCAGTAACTAACTCCTTTTTTTAACTGTGCAGGTATTTCCCTACATCAAAATGAGCACTGCCACTGCTTCTGTTAACTACTCCCAGTCAAAAATAATCACAGTGAATCAACAGGGTAGCAGAGCCACACACAGGTGACTGTCCAAAAGCTCTGTCCAACTGTTCTTAACTCTCAAACTCAGGTGTAATTCACTCCTGCTTACTGGTGGCTTGACCTGGTGGCACAGCATTTTCTTCCCTGGAAACTGCAGGCTCACAAAACAGGAGGTGAGGGATTCTTCAGATCTGTACACTACAAAAAAAATATAAAGCACCATCTATAACAAGTGCTCTAGCAAGACAACAGGGACATCCACCTGAGAAACTGAAACCAGCAATAATGTTGACAGAATGTGCTCTACATCTACAAGCTGATGCCACTATCTGCGTCTCCAAGACTGACAGCTTTACACAAACCTCAGAAAACAACAGAATGGAAAAGCTACCACACTTCCCAAGTGAGTAATAGCTCTGTTCAACCTTCTAATGGTCAAACTAGAAGTTCAACTTTTCAGTTAAATTGACTACAGCATGTTGGGGTTTTTGCAACTCCTTTCAACTTGGAGTTAGCACAAGATACTGCTGATGACAGGTTTTTCTCCTGTTCTTTGGTGGGAGACAGCTGACTAGAAATAGTTTTCCCAAATGCAAATTCAGCTTCAGGTATGAGGATCACGCTAGTTCTCTCATTCTTGTATCATCACAACTAATAAAAATACCTAAGGCAAATTTTGCCATCGGCTACACTGTGGATTCCAAAACAAAAACTCCAACACCCAGTCTCCTAATAATCTGCGTAAAGCACAGTCAGACTTCAATGTGCTTATGTGCTTGCAGAGAGGACAAAAATACGTGCACAGATACAGCAGAAATTATGTGTCGGTATGGTATTTTCTTGAGTTTAATAACTGTTTTGTAAGGAAAAAATTCGAAGTAGATCTACCTAATAAGATCTCCTCTTTGGGGGGGGGAGTTTTCACTGTAGAATTTAATATTTCATCATACCACTGTAGATACATGGTTAGGAGGTGTATACAGAGAAATTTCTGGAATGCAGCAGCTATTTAACAATTCATGCGGAAACTACTTTTTGAGAAGGTCCGTATAATCTCTTTGAAATTGAAAGGACAATTGAAGCAAGTGGAATAATGTAATTATGTAATATGGGATTTTTCCAGAGCATCAAACTTAATACTTCATCAAGGTTCTTAGACCATTGAAATGGGTCTTTAACACCCAGAAAAGCCCAGGACCTTTACAATGGGGTCTCGCTAGGGCTCTCAGGTACACCAAGGCCAAGCTGAGTGCAGCAGCTTCGGAGAGACAGAGGAAGGACAAGGAGCACCATCTGGCCCTGGGGATTCCACTCCCATTTCAACCAGCAGCTCCTGCGACTCTGCCAGCTCAGTTTGCCTTAACTGACTGTCATGGTTTAAGCCCAACCATAACTCAGAAAATCATGCAGTCTCTCCCTCACTCCTCCCCCTTCCCCCCGAAGGATGGGGAGGAGAATTGAAAGAATGTAACACATGGGTTGAGATAAGAACAGTTCAGTAATTAAGGTATAACACAAAGCACTACCACTACCACCAATAATAATGATAATAAGAGAAGTCACAAGGGAAGAAAATACAACCACTCCCCACCCACTGACTGATACCCAGCCACACCAAGCAGTGATCTAACTTTTCTGGGTAACTGCCCCCAGTTTATATAGTGGGCAGGATGTGCTGTGGTATGGAATACTTTTTGGTTAGTTTGGGTCAGCTGTCCTGTCCCTGCTTCTCCCGGCTTCCCTTCCTCCCTGGCAGAACATGAGGCTCAGAAAGTCCTTGGTCAGACTAAACATTACTGAGCAGCAACTGAAAACATCGGTGTTACCAGCACTGTTCCCAGG
>JAOEHY010047511.1:0-10661 GCA_025447955.1 Psilopsiagon aurifrons
CAGGGGCTTGGAGCAACTGCTCTATGGAAGGTGTCCCTGCCATGGCAGGGGTTGGGGCTGGAGGAGCTTTAAGGTCCTTTAACCAAAACCAGGCTGGGATGCTATTTTATTGGAAAAATAGTCAGGGTGTGTTGTTTCTGTGAGGAGCAGGCCAGCTTTATTAAAGCAATATACCTATGTATATAAAAAGGGCAAATATTTGTTGAAATGCTGCAAGGAAGAACTGGGCTCACGGTGCCCAACCCTGGCAAAAAGTCATTTTTAAGTTTAATCTAAATTCTTCCACTCTCTGCAAAGTGTTTAATATTCCTTGGAAGCTCTATTGATCAAGGAACTCTGCTTACAGTTGAAAACCCTCTGAGTGGTTTGTGCAAACAGGTTCTGTAAATGACTGATGAAATTGGGATGTTGGCTCGTGCCCTGTGTCAGCCCAGCTGCACCTTTGGAGGCTTTCCTCAGCTTCTGCATGCCTTCGTGTATTCATCTCATGCTGGGCTGAAGGAATGAACCAATGAAATGGCAGGAATCAGAGTAGATGATTCTTTCTGTGCATAGCAAAGAAATAAATCTGGCTTGCTGACAAAGATCCCGACTTTTTCCTTTTGGACAAAGGTTTTGCCCCATTCCGAATTACAGACAAGTCAGTAAGTGCTCTATAGCAGCAGTTACAGCACAGAGGTATCTACACGTGACATATAGCTCTTCTGGCAGTTTGCCTATCTCCCTTGCTATAAAACACAGGTTCTAAAACCTAGAGGATTTGCCAAGTGTTAGTCAATAATCCAAAGATTTTCTTTTTAATAACTAAGCCACTAATTACTGATTTAGTTGCTCTTGAAAGAATGTCCTTTGGATAAATGGGGGTTTGGATGTGCTCAAGGAAATTATTGTCCTTTATTGAAAGGTATTATTAATCTCCCATCACCATTCAAATGTCAGAATCTGCAGTGAGCCGTTCTTGGTATTAAAGATAGTGTCCACACAGTGAATTCTTACAGCAGGGTTTTCTGTTGTGAATACCTAATGTATGTATTTATCAATATTTCTGTAGCACGTGGCATTGAAGATGGAAAGCTTATCCCTGCGTATCCTCTGTGTACCCTCCACAGATCCATGACTCAGTATCTTTCTTGGAACTAAGCTGTTAGAAATTGGAGAGAAATAGAGAACGTAGACAGAAAATCAGCCCTTGAGAGCATCCTACTTTGGGAATCTATGAAAGGAAAAAGGGAAGGTTGACAGTGAGGAGTCAAAATTTTTAGGCAGATATTAAAAGAGATTTAGACATCCTCTTTGACAGCGAAAGGTGTCTGAAGTGTGAAACAGATGCAAGGACTAAATCTGCCAAGCCTTAGTGATGGTATTAAGATACTGTCTGTCTGCAAGTGGAAGCTCTATGTGGTGATAAACCTGGAGAGCTCCAGGACTATACTTCCAATCTGGGCTTGTGCTGAATCCTCCTCAAATCATATTCAGTGTTTAGATTTGTCTTAATATAGAGTATTTTGCCCTTTTAATTTGCATCTTTTGCTTGTGCAGGGGATATGAGATTTTTCTGTTCTTGTAATACTGCTTATACTGTCCCTGACTATACAGAATCAGGATGACTTCATCTCTCTGTTTTTTACCTATGTAAAAGGCACACAGCTGCTAATGTAGAGATAGAGTAGTCTTTGATTTACAAATGGTCTTATACTGCCAAAAATGGGGAAGGATCCAGCAATGTGGTAGTTAAAACATTGTGCTGTATCTAGGGGAATTGCTTTATTGTTTCTGCATAGTTTGTAACTTTTAGTGGAGTTGCTGATGTGCTGCACTAGAGGATTTGGCCCCATATGAGTTTGATTATGGCACTGAGATTATGATAGTTAAAATGCAATGGTTTATTCCTTTAAGATTTTAAACACGCAATGACTTTCTTGATAGGCCACATTGTTTCATGCGCAGTAACTTTTTAATCTGTTGTGTATTTTTAAACCTCAGATTCCTGAAGAAGTTAAATTCTGCCTTTGCTCTCACGTCAATATACTCTTCAACATACTCTTACACTTCAGACACATTGCAGGACATGGGCTGAGTGGAACCATGTTGTCTCAGAGCCAGTTCTTACCTTACCTCTTGACCCCAGCTCTATGTTGTTCTCATCTGCACACACTCTGATAAAAGCCAATTTAGAACTACTCAATACTCAGATATTTTCCCAGGGTCCACTGAATGACTCACGGAAGACTAAAATACAATGTATGTGCTTTGAGGTATTTTATTTAACATCAGAAGAAGAAATTCCAGGCTGGGAAATTTGCAGTGATCAAGCAGCTCAGTCAAACGTAACCGAAGATTTGACTCGTATAGGCTCAGAAAATTCTGTCCTTTTAATTTAGTTCCCTTTCTCTGCAATTACTTTAAAACATGGTTAGTGCAAAGATTTTCCATTGCAATCACTTAAACCAAGATCATTAATGGAGAAAGCTCAGCCAGGATTCTTTTTCCATTATGCATTCCTTTAAAAACCATAATGAATTGCCTTTTCTTCCAGAGTCCAACAGTGTCAGCCTCAGATTCAGAGTCTGTCCAGGTTGAAAGGCTGGCTCCTCCTGACAGGCATCAGGTTCACTGGTGATGCAAATTAATATTAAAGGCCAACAAATGAATGGCAGAGGAAATCTTGACAATCTTCTCAGCCTTAGACTCTCAGCTGTGGACTTCTAATGCCTATTAAATATGAATTGCAGCTAGGCAGATTGTTGAAGGCTACAGAGCATTGATACGTGAAGAGAACAAGCAGATCCAGCTGGCAGGCTCACAGAAGACAGGCCAACGCGTTTTAGATGCCACCTGGACATATAAATGTCTTCCATGCAACAGTGGTACTTGTGGCACTGGGGTGGGTTAGGGTTTAGGGTAAGATAGAAAATTTTAGTCATTATTATTCAGTACCTACTACATGTGACAGCTGTTTTACAAATATGCACCTCTAAATGCTGAAAATACAACTTTATCATAACAAGCATGGATGTGTAATTAGGACTGAAACATTGAAAACTGAGCTAATTACATTCGCAACCCAGCACCTTGAGAATGTTTCATAAAGTCATAAGCTGGTTTGTGCTGGAAGGTCCCTTAAAGCTCATCCAGTTCTAACCCGTGCCATGGGTAGGGATACCTTCCACTAGAGCAGCTTGCACCAAACCCCATCCAAAGCAACTATTTTTTCTATTGAACTCTGCGTTCTCACTCCAGCTGAACTGTTTCCTTCCCTATGCTGGGATGAGGTAGGGTCACAGGCTCCCTTGTCCTGCACAAGGAGTCTTGGCTATTGTGTCTGGGAGGAGAGTGCTCCTGTGGGAGCATTCCTTGGTGGTGAAGGCAATGTTTCCTCTGCGTGAAACGGTTCCCCTGTGCAAGGCGCTGGGTGCCTTATTTCTTCAAGAGTGTAATAAATACACGGGTTGAATCAGGTTGCATACACTTTGCAGGTTATAAATGTGACAGTAAGTGACTCTCCATGAGAAGTGTAAGACAAGACAGAAGAAAGTGCTCGTTGCAGGCAGCTATTGTACGTGATGAATTGCTGAGCTCCAGCTTGTATTTCCTGAAATGTCTTTCTGCAGTGTGCCGAAGGTAGGAGCCATTCCCTCTGCATGCACACACATGTTTACCCCAAAGAGGAAAGAATAATCGAGGGTCTCCCAGGTTTATGCATGGGTCATTTTGCAGGGGAGCACAGGAAGGGATGTGGGAGTGACAATGCTCAATGTCAGAGACCATCAGGATGCAGGTTCAGCCTAAGGGTGCTGGGTGCATATGCACTCTATCACAGCATGTTTTCGGCCCAACATCAGAGGCTTTCAGACATCCACATAGGCAAATCCCAGGGTTTTGACTATTTTTCCAAGTCGGAAAAAAAAAATCTGCCCATCGAAATCCATGATTATGATGATTTTAAGACATGCTCAGATATCCCATCTTCAACAATGTCTTTTCTCATCTGTTTGTGACAAGGACTGATACTGCACAGACAGATCTTGTTCCTGGCCACAGGCTGCTTTAAGAAGATTGTGAGTCAGAAGTATTGATGTTGTTACTTGTGTAATGTCCAGAGCTACTGAGCTTTCGGTTCAGCTCAGTGACAATGGTAACACAACCTATTAGATCTTTTACAGTTGTCTAAATGCTGACAACCAGCACATCTTATAAAATGACACATCTCTTGCTACATGTCCCTGTGTGCCATCTGACAAAGAACAAGTGCAGGTCACATGAGTGATATGGTCAACGTGACAACAGGCTGTGTCATTTTGCATGGGAAGCGATCAGCATCCTGCTTCTTCAGACCTTGTTTCCTGAATTAATTCAGAACTTCTTAATCTCAGATAATATTTCCTGCGCCACCATATCATCCCACAAACAGTGCGAAACAGCCTGTCTTTTGTTTGTGACTGCGTGTTGCCCCGTGAGCTTCCCTGGGGCTGAAGGAAACCAGTGAATTTCCAGAGAGTTGCAGGCAGTTTCTATAGCACTGCCTTTTTTGTAATTGCAATCCTCAATGTTCAGCCCAGGGAAGCAAAGGCCAATTCAGGGGGTGCCAACTGCCACTGGCACAGCGATGAAAGGAGCTTCTCTGCTGTGTGTGTCTTCCTTCCTCTCTCTGCCAAAGTCCAGCCCTACCTCTGCAAAGTGAACAGCTTCAGGAGACATATTGCCCAAGCCCTGGTCCACCTTCCAGAAATGGATCTGAGAATGAGTGTGATTGTGGCTGCCCCATCCCTGGTAGTGTTCAAGACCAGGTTGAGCAGGGCTTGGTCTAGTTGAAGGTGTCCCTGCCATTGCAGGGGGTCAGAACTGGATGAGCTTTAAGGTCCCTTCCAAAACAAACCAGTCTGGGATGCTGTGGTTTATAATGCAGGTGTGAAATCCTCCTACATGGGGAGCTGCAAAAGAGCTCCTTGAGGAGGAATTACTGGTGGGACTGAGTAAACCACACATTGTCAAATTTGGAATTGAGCAGACTTTGGTAATGGTAAAGGTGGAAACGAAGCTCCACAGATGCACATTTTCCATTTCCTTTTGCCTGCTGCTCAAGTGTAGGAGCTTTTCTGAGTGGTGTGGGATGAGTTTCCTGGATTAGAACAAAGAGGCCTGGGCTGTATCCAGTGTCCTGGTGTGCAGGTTATGAGATATTCCCTGGAACTGCTTTAATGGTAGTAGTTTAATTTACACACTCCCCAGTGCTGGTAGCTCATGTACAATCTCTGTCGCAGACAATGCTGGACGGGCAGAGGGATGCCACACGGACATGGGCTCTTTCACCACCACCCTCAAGGCATCTCAGCCCTTCTGGGAGCTTTTCTGGAGTGTTCAGACCTCTGTAGGCTCACAGCCCTTTGTTCATGTATTGCAATTCAAGCATTGGCCATCACTTGCCTCCTGTCCACCAGGCTGGTTACTTGTGTTATCCAGCAAAATCATTGGTCAGGGGCCTGTTGTGTTGCAACAAAGCATGGACGCACTGTGGGGAGCAAAAGTGAAGGCTTGCACTTAATTATCTCCTATTCTTCGCCATATGTATTAGGCTTAATTGTTCTTTGACTTCTTAATGCAGAGATGCTTAAAGAGATGTCTCTGTATCTCTTTCAAAGGTGCCTGTCTAAAACCTACTCATAGAGATAGTTATTACAGAGTCTTTATGTTGATTCATCCTTTTTTTTGTTAGCTTTGGCTTTTTTATGGCCCCATTCAACCCCTTTCTTTTATTTTGCTGTGAGTTTTTAATTATTACCTTGGTGTCACTGGGAAAAGCTGTAATTGTCTGAGTCCTGGTTCTAAAGATCTGCCTTTGTTGGAGTCCTGCGGTACTTCACTGCTATAAAATGCAGGCTTGTAGAATAGCACAGGAAAATTTAGGTTGGGTAATTTTCAGGAATCAATAAATGCATACACGACTGCAGCTGCAGATACGTTTGAAGGCTTGTGTACCACATCCATCACTGATACTGAAACGGAGTCAGATATACAGAGCTTTGTTATCTCAGCTCAGTGTGGGGATGGGACTGCTCTTGCTTACAGAAAATAAACGTATTGACGTCTTAGTCTGTATTGATTTAAGGCCAACTCTTCTCCGGGCATGCGTTTTCCTGCCTTTTAACAAGAAAATACTATGGGATGTAACCTGAAACAGTGGAGAGATTTATGTGAGCCCTGGGCACCTTGCAGATTCATAGCTCCATAGTTAGCACACTTGCAGGGCTCCATTTAACTCACACTGCATGGGTGAGACCATAAATAATAAATAATGGGGAAGGTCCCTGGCACTGATGGGCTCTGTGGCTCCTCCTGGACTATTCCCAGAGCAGCTCCCTGCAGGCACTCTGAACCCGGGTATCAGCCTGGCACATAATTCCTCCTCTCCAAGAGCAATCTGTTCTCAAGAGGTCAGTCTGTACACAGTATTACCTGTGAGTACTCTGTTTAGTTTCTTGTTCTGTATTTTTAGCAGCATAGCTCTTGATTTGCTTCTGGTCAGTGACTCCTTTTCAGTGTTGGTTATCTTTAATATGCAATACAATGAATGAATTGTAACAGGGAAAAAGTCTTTTGAACTATGGTTTCTGTAGTTTCTCAGACATACTTGTTTAATGAGACAAAACAAAGTGAAATCTAATACAAAATAAAATCAAATCTCCCTGGGGGGAGTGCTTTGTTTCTGTGCAAGTTCAACATAAATATGTCCACAACTAATCCCCAAATATACAGAAGTAACAGTTATTGGTATTTGTGGTAGGCCTAATTCTGCTTTAATAGAATCTTAGCATTAGAGAATGGTTTGTGTTGGAAGGGACCTCAAAGCTCATTCCGTTCCAACCCCTTCCATGGGCAGGGACACCTTCCATAGAGCAGGGTGCTCCAAGCCCCTGTGTCCAACCTGACCTTGAACACTGCCGGGGATGGGGCAGCCACAGCTCCTCTGGGCACCCTGTGCCAGCGCCTCAGCACCCTCACAGGGAAGAATGGTAGTGCCTGAACCGTGTTTGTTTTGGCAATAGTAAAAATCATGGCAGTGGTGAAATAAGGGGTGCTGCTGTGCTGGCTGTTGTCTCAGTCTTCTGCTTTGGGAGGTCTGGGTTGTGTTCTGGTTATGTACAGAGTACTTCCAGATAGTGGAAGTGTGTAATAATGTGTAGTGCGTATCGATGCCTACAGCAGCAAGCTGTGGTTTGGCTGAAGCAGGCTCCAAAAGTCATCTTACATATGCCTGTTTATCCCACCTCCCAGTTCAAAAAAGAATCATCTTCTCATCCTTCTATGTTAACCACGATTAAAAAGGCTGCAGACTGTGGGATTGGGGGAGATGAAGGAAGGAGGAGGATATTTTATTAACCATGTTTCTCCAGCAGTGAATGGGCCTTCCCAGGTAGGATGGTGAGCACAGCACAGGGACATTGGTGTGCTCCTGCCCAGGCTTCAGATGGATGCTTGTGCTCCACAGCTTGCTTCTGAGGTCCTTTCCTGAGCACTGTGTTGAAGGGAAACTTTGAGAAGTCGAGCCAAATGCTCATCCCCTTTCTGTAGCAGACACCCTTCCAAACTGCACTGGAATTCTTGCTGAAGTGATGCCCAAAGGGTCATTACACATGCAAATCAGGCAATTACTTGGTGCTGAGCTATTGTATGCACATTTTTGCATGGGTAATTCTGAAAAGCGTGCCTCAGGTGTTAAATGTTAATCTTTTTCCACACTTGCCACTCAATCATTTATTTCAATGCATTTTTTGCATGTACATATTTATGTATGGCTTGGCACGGGCAAAAAAATGACATCCTTTGAAAAGGCATCACTGGGTTAGCTTGCAGTTTCCCAAGGGAGGGAAGAACAGTTATTTTTACTCATATTTTTGATCCACAGTTTGTTTTATAATAAGAGTAAGCTCTTCGTGGAATATTTGCAATAAGAAAGCTTTGAGATTGATTAAATGCCTGAGGTTCCTCTTGGTCATTAACCACACTTGGCAGCCATTTATTGCTTTGAACAGTGCAAGGCAGTAGAGATAATCCTTTAAATATAATAAGTCACTTCAATATAATGAGGTTTAAATACTAGCGTGGTGATGTAAAAGTTATGTCTTTTAGTAATGATGTAGTAACGATGTATCGCTGGTAACCAATGCTCCTGGGGTTTAGAATTCTGACAAGCTTAAAGGGTATACCATTAGTGGGCAAACAAGTTTTAGTCCGAGAAGATCAGCCCTTTATTTTTAGTCAACTAAAGAAGAAGAGAAGAAAGGACAGAAGGAAATGGTTGGGTAAAAGGAAGGAGTTAAAACTCATCTCTTAGTCCTGGGCTTCCCTCCCCACACTACCCAGGCAGAGCTTTTATTCCCATCACTGCAGATCTTCTTATGACTCTGTTTCCCGTCACTGTCAGGGAACAGCCCTTTATTGTAAATACTGCAGAGCCTCTGGGATCAGTTTCCTTTTGGAGGGCAGAGGCACAGCTCAGCAGCTGACTGGATCCTGGTCCATTGGTAACAGCCAAGACCTTGAGTCCCACAGTTAGGAGGTGCCAAGAAACACCACTGTCTGAGTGTGGAGTAATGGACCGAGTGATGTTTTGTGTTATATTGTATTGCATTACAGCAAAATGCTAGGAAATACTCTGGGGTATGTGTGAGGCTGCATAATTGACGGGTTAACATGCAAGCATCCCCATTGCTGTGTGGCAGTGGACCAGTGTTTGGGCTCCCCAGGGACCTCACTGCACATTACCTGCCTTTGCAAACCACCCCAACTGTCCAGCTTCTTTTTAATTCTAGACCAAAAAGACCTTTCTGGAACATGCACCAGAACATGTGTTTTATCAGAGCTTTGGCTTTTTCTAGGCCACTTTCTTACCCTAAATATTTTCCCTTTCTAGTCACTGCTTGTTTACTGATAGACCCAATTAGTCAGATTTCAATCAGTGCTGAGCTCTGGGCCCCAGCTTTAATGATGGCTTTCTTTGAAGCCTGTGTTGTTATGCCTGAGACTCAGGCAACTCGTCTCTGTTGCCTGCTTGAGAAAGCTGAACAAATTGCTCTCTACAAGGGCTTGTTCTCTGCTGCGCTTAATTTGACACCTGAAGGGTCCAACTTCTTGTCCAAGCCATTGGTAGGGGGGCTGCTAGCTTTGTGCTGGTAGTCAGACCCTCTGGTGGAGTTTGACACAAGGTGGGGGGAGTTCATGTTGTTATCAGATGGAAGTTGTCCATGACAGGAAATTCATCAACTTCTGAACGCTCAAAGTGTACCACACTTCTCAGTGGGACCTCTGGTCTACAAGTGATTAGTGTTGATGTCCGAGCAAGGCAGGAGTGGCAGGTGGTGGAGAACCCTGTCCTAATGCAGCACCTCATGCCATGTGGGCCTCACTAGCAGCTGGGGCTCTGGTTTGCATAGCGTTATAGAATCCCAGACATGTTTGTGTTGGAAAAGACCTCAAAGCTCCTCCAGTTCCAACCCCTTGCCATTGGCAGGGACACCTTCCATAGAGCAGCTTGCTCCAAGCCCCGATGCCCAACCTGTCCTTGAACACTGCCAGGGATGGGGCAGCCACAGCTTCTCTGGGCACCCTGTGCCAGCGCCTCAGCACCCTCACAGGGAAGAATTTCTTCCTTATATCAAACTAGAATCTCTCCTGTTTTAAGTTTGAACCCTGTTTAAATTGGAAGAAGATGACATTGAGGTCCTGTTCAATCCAAACTAGCCTACAATTCTATGAATGCCAGCAAGTATACTGGCCAGAGAGATGCTGATGCTACTTGCTGGGGGCAGGATGGGCTGGCTGTCACATCTCAGTTCTCGATAGTCTCTTGTTCCATAGCTGGGCTGATCATGGGCTGAAGTGACTTGCAGGATCAATTTTGGCTTGCTTATCAGCCAAGAGCAGGCTCCAGGGAGATGCCTGGGGCAGGGTGTTCCTCAGTGTGAGGTACCTGGGGTTTTAGAAGGAATATAACTCAAAATGCCTAGGCTGAGGAATTAAAGTAGAAAGGTAAAAAAATCCCCTCCTGTGGCTCCCTGCTCTGTAAACCTCACCAGTTGGATGAGCTGGCAGCAGAGTCCGGCTCTGCTCAGGTGGGTGTCACTGGTCGACCAGGCTGGTGGGGATGGGTCTGGAGCTAAGTTGTCTGCTAGGTTGTTCACAGCATTCCAAAGCATGCAGTGCTGGGATCCCTTTCTCCACTGAAACTGATGCCAGACATGTGGAATGGATGTGGGGTGGGTTCAGCAGGAGGAATGATGGGTGGGATGGTGCAGAGTGGTGGGTTTCCAGCAGCTGTGTTTCCATGGTGGCTGCTGTGGGTCTCAACATGGCCAGTTTGTCCCCACTGGCTGCATGCAAGTAGCCAGGGGGCTCCTCCTTCCTCATGGCTTCCTCCTCTTAAAGTCAAACATGTGAATAACCTGTCCTTTTTCTTTCATAATTCATTTTTCACTCATTATTTCATTGTCAAATTCGTTGTACCCTTCAAAACCAAGGGGGGGTCCCCTGTCTGGGTACATGGGTGTCATGGTTTCAGCAGTAGCAGTCATTTTTCTCCTTCTTAGCAGTTGGTGCAGCACTGTGGTTTTGACTTGTGGCCTGAGAACAGCGCTGGTAACACCAATGTTTTAGTTACTGCTTAG
>JAOEHY010047512.1:0-11326 GCA_025447955.1 Psilopsiagon aurifrons
CCCCCCACCAGGGGCTCTTCCTGAAGCGTGCCCCCAAAGTACAAGCTGGAAAAGGCGCTTTTCTGCTGGCTTTGCTGTTGAGAGCGCCGGCACAGGTGCATCCCCCTTTACCGCGGAGCAGAGGCGAGATCATCCAGGCTGCACCGTGGGGTGGGCCGCCGGCGCCCCAGCTCCTAGAGGATCTACCGACAGCCCCGACGGCGAGGCCGGTCCCCGCGGCAGGCGTCGCGCCCCGCGCCCTTACCTCCATGCCCAGCCGCTGCTTCAGCACCAGGGCGGCGCACAAGTACCCGGCGCGGCCGACGAAGAGCTCGTCCGAGCCGCACTCGAGGAAGGAGAGCGGGGCGCAGACCTCGCTGAGCTCCCGGAACTTGCCCAGCGGCCGGGCGAAGTCGGGCAGACCCAGGGCTTTGTAGACCAGTGCCGCCACCGCGTACACCCCGGCGCCGCCCAGCAGGAAGGCGGCGCGGGTGTCAGCGTCGGCCTCTCCGCTGCCCTCCTGGTAGCGCAGGCAGGCGTCCACGACGCGGCGGGCGGCCCGCAGGTAGGCCTCCCGCGACGGCGCGAACAGCGGGCACTGCGCGACGTGGTACAGCATGTAGGCCACGCCGGCCACGCCGCCGTACAGCCCGCCCTGGCAGCCGCGGGGGCCGCCCAGGGGCGGCAGCTCCCGCAGGATCCGCTCGATGGTGGCCGTCACTAGTGGCACCGCCGCCTCCTTGTCCGGTGCCGCCTGCGGGCTGCCCGGGTAGTCATCGAAGCGGTTGGCGAAGCAGCGCTGGCTCTCCATCACCCCGCCGGCGCGGCGCTCTGCGCAGCGGGGAACGGCGGGAGGGAGGCAGCGAAGGAGCCAGCGAGCGGGGAGCCGCCGGAGGAGGGGGCGGGGGAGCGGGGCGGAGGGAGCGCAGAGGGAGAGGCGGGAAGGAGTGGAGAGGCGGGAGACGGGAGCCGCGCCGGCGGTGCCCGTGAGGGGAGGCCGGAGGAACGGACCTGCCGAGCCTCAAGGAGCGGAGCGGGAGGGAGGCTGGTGGATGTCCCTCGGTGGTGCCGGGGACGGGTCTGCCACAGCGCGGCCGCTGCCTCTCCCTCTCCCACCCCGGGGCGGAGCAGAGCGGAGCGGCCGCCGCCGTCGCCTCAGCGCCCCACCTGCCCTCAGCGAGCGCCGCTGGAGTGTCGAGGCTGTGGTGGGGCTGATCAGGGTTTCCAGACAGCCAAGCCGAGCCACGGGGGAGACTGGCCACGTTCTGGCTCGTCCTGATGGGGGTTCCTCCTTCCCACATCGAAGGCACTGCAGCGCCTTCGCCCCACCCGTCTGAAGATCCTCCCTTAGGGAAAGGGCTTTATTGGGGTTTTCATCGTTCCCCTCCATGACAGATTTGGGTCATGGATGAATGCAAGCCCTACAGGAGAGAGCCAGGGCCAAGAAGGGTGCCCAGAGGTCTGCTGAGTTATTCCTGCCTGTGGAACAGCCCCTCGAGGGATGCTATAGCCAAATCTGAAGGATGATGTAGCCAGATCCAAACGAGGGCAGCCCGAGGCCAGTTTACATGGAAAGCTAGCAAGTCCTCAAACGACCAGCAACCACACAAGGCCACGTTTGGCCACTTTCTGTAGTGTCGGAGCCAAGCAGAGGCTGTGAGGAGCAGAAAATTAAGGCTACTGAATAAATTCCTGCTTAAAAAAAGGAAAACAAACAAAAAAGAACAATCTTAAAGCAGATACTAAGAGCATCTCTTACATGATACAAATAAGCAGTTGTCAGATCTTCCCCTTATGATGTGAACTTATGCAGTGTAGGTGGATTTGTCAGAGATCTTTGACTTGTGGTCACCTGGTGGTCTCTGGCACTTGCTCTGGAGATGCAGTCTCCATAAACAAGGGCCTTCTCAAAGCAAAGTGGCAGCAGCTTGCTGCAGGCTCCAGCCAGAAGCTATCAGCTGGCCCAGCAGCAGAGCAAGACCCAAAGCTCTGTCCTTTGGACATGGAAAGACCTTTCTAAAGTTCTGGCTGGCTTCTCTCTGCTTTGTGCTGGCAGCTTGTTTCAGCCCTCTCCCTGTCTCTTCCTCAAAGTACCTTCAACTCTGCGTAGCTCCTCACATGCGTATTCCCACCTACTTTTTGTTTCAATTAATCTGTTCTTTTTATTTCCTTCTTTATTTTGAGGGGGGGGGGTGTTTGATATGCTCAGATGTTTGCTTCTACCCTCTGTTTTTGCTTTCTATACTTCCCTTGAGTGCATTTTTGCCACGTTTATGTACATTCCAGATACCACCCTCTAGTATATGTTTGTAGTTTTCCTTAAAGCCCCATTTTCTGGCTTGCTCACAAATCTACCATATGTGGTTTCTACCACACAAATCTTGGCAATCTGGAGCACTGAAAATGTGAAAATGCCCTACCAGTGGATAGGACATCTCATTGATACATTATTTTCTGTCATAAAGTGGCTTTTTGTCAGCCCATTGATAAATCTCAGGGTATAGCTAAGGATTTTCCAGCATAATTTCTGATGCTTGTAGAGAACTACTTTTTTAAGTAAAAATTTGGGAGTTTTATTTTTCATGTAGACACTGTTTCATCCACGCTCTCCATCTTTCCAATCCTTTTTTTTTTTTTTTTTTTTTTTTCCTTTTCAAATTAAAAGATCTGGCATTTTCCTGCAGTCTTCTGGAATGGGAGTTGACTTGGACACGGTCTTCCTGTTGCTGTGAAGGAACTGTCTTACTGGAGGCATTTATCTCCCTGCACTGAAAGTAGCTGAATGAGTAACCTTGGTGAAGGTACCTGTTTTAGAGAACCTCATCAGGGAAATGGATCTCTGCCAGTTTCAGCAGGAGAGGATTTAAGAAAAATACAGGCTTTGTAAGAAAATCAGTTGGGTTAGCAACACTCTTCTGTATGAGGGTCAAATAAGACTGCTGCAGTATTTTTCAAAAGGGAGCCAGTAATGACATACTGAAAAGGATCACCTTCTGTGCTACAGAGAGTCTTGACAAAAGAAGGACTGCTTAACTACTGTACAGTTAGCAGATGTCATACGGCAATCAGGCAAGAAATGAGCATGACAGTTTCTGCTGTACTTTTGTATAAAAGTATTAAACCACTGAAAACAAAAGGAGAGCTGCATTAAAATTGCATGTGTGGTTTTTTATAGGTGTATAAAAATGTATGTCTCAAACTGCTTCTGTTTTCATGTCCAAAGTTTCATACTTTTAGACAGGATGTGTTCTGTATCTTTTTCACTCAACCAAGCACAGATGCAGTCCCGATGCAAATGGAAGAGAAGCAGGGGTGATTCTCAGATGTAGATCATGTGTCCCTCATCAAATTCTGGTTTGAGGTTTGCCCTTGTCTTGGGTCCCAGAGTAAGAGTGGGCCTCCAGTGTGTGGCTTCAGCTTGAGAAAAATGTGAATTCCCTCCGCTCACCTCTCTGCACCACTGCAGCTCCCTGATCTCCCTGGTCTGTGCAACCTGGGCACGCCATGCCTCCTGTTTGGCATCTGTAAATCAGATGCAGCAAGCCAAGGTGTCGGAAACAAACCATGGTTTATACAAGAAAAGGGTAAGTTACTGGTGTGGTGGGTGGAGGTAATGGTGGAGAAGGGAGCTGAAGCCTCAAAGCTGTTTCTTCTGTTCTAGTAAATCCATCATTATAGAACACATATTCTGGAGGTACGCTTGTTGCATACTCATAACGTGTGGAACCATGCAGTAATTCAGGTTGGGAGGGGCCTTCGGAGGTCATTGGAGTCCAGCCTATGCTCAGAGTAGGGCTAACTACTGGTTACTTGTTCATGCATGCTTGTTCACTTTTTTATTGCATATTCCTTGCCATCTGATGTTTCCAACAGAACACAGTAGTCTGCCCTTGGTTGTAGTGTAGGGAGTCAAAGCATCTTTATCAAAAGTCTTATGGGTTAGTTTAGCATTTATCTTGTATAATTATTATCAATGTAAAAAAAAACTGTATTCCTTTAGGAGTTGTGGATACTCACATGGTTGCCAGTTTTGCTGTTAGCCAGTGTTCCACATCTCTCCTGAGCTGAAGGTGAAATGCTGGACTCCAGTACACAGGCTGAGCTTTAGTAACAGAAGTGTATTTAATAGTGTAAACACATTAATAGGGTTGTGCTAGACAGTCTTCAGGATGGTTTGAGCAAACAGGCTATTAAGTCAAAAATTAGTTCCCACCTTACTTATTATAATCAGCCATCACTACCCAGTGCTGTTCTTCTCTCCCCAGAGAGCTTTGCTGCCACAGGTCAGCTTTACAGCTGGCTCCTCTTGCTGCTGCTTTGGGCTTTGTCCCCAGAATCCACACTCACTTCTATCCCTGCCCTGTCATCAGTTCATGTTTGGCAGGCAGCTGGCCCTTTGGCATTTGGGAGAAGGGAATGAGTTAGGCAGAGGTGTTTCATGTCTGATTAGGAAAGAAGTATTTGTATTCCCTGTATGCCTTTCTTCTACCTTCCCTGCCATGGGTTCTTGGAGGAGAAATTATCACTGTGCACTACAGAGATCATACTAGTTGCCAAAATATCTCAGGTTGAGCTGTCCTGTTCTGTATGGACTCCACTTACAAAGCTAAACGAAAGCTTTCGTGGTTTTTGTTCCATGATGATCAGTTGACAGTGGAATGAGGACCTGTTTCGAAAATGAAGTGCTTCCTGGCATTGCACAATGGAATCTCTCTTCTATGTCAACCTTTTATTCTGTTGCTTGTGTACAGTTGATAATACAAACACAATTCTATGTGAGAGAAGTGATGTAAGTTTTGGTGCATATATTGCTATTTAATCACAAGGAAAATTTCACATCCGAAGATAAAGCAAGTTATTTCACAAAGATTATGTTAAATATGGTGTCAGATATTTAAGTTATCCTACTTCATTTGAATTATAGTAGGCATACAGTGACTGCTCTTGTGCTTTTACGCAGCAAACCTACACTCTGAGACTTGTATATATTTATTATTAATAAAGCTAGGCCACAAGCAGTAGAACTAATGCTAATAAGGGGTGGTGCCTGACTGATTGTTTTCTGCTTCCCATTGCCATCATCTTATTCCCAGTCGTGTCATCTTGGTCTTTTCTCACCTTGGTCACTGCATCCCAGCCACGTGCTTCCTGTTTGGTGAGAAGTATGTGCCACGAATGGCTGGGGTTACTTTGCAGATACCTGCAGCTGGTGAGTGGAGTTGGATTACATCTGGCTCATTGCAATGCACTGAATTACTTCTTGCTTCAAGGGCATGCTGAATTTCTGTCCACTGCTCAGTTTCATGAAACTTAGGAACTGAACAGGAGTTTAATTCCTTTGAGACTCTGCCTTTATTACCAAATTTGCTTGAAATCCAACAGATGCAAAATTATGAGGATAGTGAGAAATGCTGATTAGGTGCTTGGGCAGCCACATGTGGGCATGCAAACCTTGCTTCCTAAAGAGACAAGGCTAGAACATTTTCAGGTTGTGTTTGGTTTGGGTGGTTGGTTGTTTTTTTGTGAGAATATGCAGTGAACAGCTTAAAGGTTTTTGTAACAAGATACTGAAAGTGTGGGTAGAGGTACTCGGTGCTTACAGAATTGATTTTACTTACCCAATATCACATTTTCCATCTGGAGAGGCGGGCTAATTTTGGTAAGGGTTTCAGCTTTCAGCAGATAAAAACATAGCAGCTGTTATGAAGTCTCTGAAGAGAGTATTACATTTTTCAGTATCTCTGTGTAGACTTATTTGCAATGGGTGAATCACCATTCAGCTGTTGACAAATGACAGGGCTTACTGCAGAACAGGAGGTTTGAAATTCTGAGTTTTAGCTTAATGGCAGAAAATCTAACTTTAAAATAGTGTTATTCTGACCCTATCCTGAGCTTTTTCCATTGGTACTGTTATTCATAGCGCTCCTTTCCTTGGCTTGAACCTATAAAGACTAAGAGTATGGTGAAACTCTTTTCTGCTGACATGTCCATCACAATCCACAGTTTCTTTGTCCAGCAAATTAGGTCCAATATTTTATGATTAAGGTGATTTATAACAAACCACAAGTACTCTTACGGGCTTAGAGAGCCATAGTTCATCTGCAGTTCTCTGCGTGGTTCTGACATTGTCTAATGGAATAAGGAAGGAAAAAATCCCAGTCTGCATTCCACTGTTAATATTAAAACAAAATGGCTATTTTTGTCTTACTGATTAGTCTGCCAGTACAACATATATTGTAAAGTCCAAATTTCCGTAAGTGCATCTTCTCTACAATTGCTGTCAGTGTGATATCCAGGATTTTAATTGTAATGTTTTTGTCTGAGCCAGAATTTGGATGCACTTCAAAGTACAGGAACAAAAATCAATATCTGAAATCAAGTAATGTTTTAACCTGAAAGCAGCTAACATTTTTATCTGTGATGTTTTAATTGAAGTTTCTTCTGTGTGCATTTGCCTTTGTGCTGGTTCATCTCAGTAATTGCTGTGATGGAAATGTTTATTAACGAATCATGCTTCTGCTTGCCAGGGCAGGGACCTCATCCAGTGGGCCTGCAGGTGATGAAGAGAGCTGGGGAAAGTGACTGGACCCAATGCAGCCCTGAATTGTGCACAGGCACTGAGTAATAATGGATGCTGCTGGAATTTCAGGCTGTAAGACTGAGTCTGATAACAAAATGCCCTGGGGCCTTAAATTCAGGTACTGATTATAATGATAATAATGTGTTTGTGTCCTTGAGGAAAGAGAGCACCTCCAGAGACAAGTTACTGTTTAATGATATGCTAGGCAGCTAGATACATGCTAATGTGGATGGAAGATTTCCAAGTTCTGAATCATCAAAACTAGTGCAGCATTTGACCTTTTGTAAAATTTCCATCTTGACCATGCATATTGACCAGGTCTAAATCTCTTAGCTTGCCATATCTGAGACATTTACAGGGGCAGGTGATATGCCGTGTGTTACAAGATATGTACACATGCATAGGAATACAATATTGTCCAGGAACAAAACGTTTTCCAGGTGGTTTGTTGGAGTTTGTTTGTTTGTTTGTTGTTTAATGCTTGGGTGCTTTTTGTTTGTTGTATTTTAGGTTGGTTGGGATTTGTGGGTTTTTTGGGGGGGTATTTTTTATTTACTTTGGGAGAGGGGTTGTGGGAGTTTTTTGTTAAACTAGCAAAACCATAAGACAAGGCTGGGTTTACAGAAATTTAAACTTTATTATGAGACTCAGAGAACTTCCTATACCAGCTATTTTCAGCATAATCTAAGGAGTAAAGTAGCCTAGGTTAGAGAACACTGAGTCATGCAAAATTGTACTGTCCAGCTTTGTGCAAGTAAGAGCAGCCTGGTCTAGATGTTTTTGTGAATCTGCAGAATACTGACTTCTCGCTATGGGAGGCTGATGAATTATCCTTTCCAACTGCAGACCTAGGAAAACATAAAACAACCTGACTTTGCATGTATAGTTGTTGCCCGTTCAAAAAATGAAACAGATGGCTTAATTTAAGACTTAGAAAACTAATGAAGTTGATACTCAGCAAAACTGCAGTTTCTTCATTAATTTCTTTTTTGACTGTGCATTTTAAAGCACAATTCTCAATATGGAGAGGATGAAAGAACGGCTGAGGTTGGAGGTCTCTGGAGATCATGTGGTCCAACCCCACTGCTCACACAGGGCTCCCTAGAGCTGGTTGTCCAGGACTATCTCCAGACAGCATTTGAATATCTGAGTATGGATGTTCCAAAACTTTGCTGGGCAGCCTGTGCCAGTGCTGGGTCACCCTCGCAGTCAGAAAGTGTTTCCTGATGTTCATACAGAGCCTCCTGTGTGACCTTTGTCTCTTTGCCTGTCACTGGGCACCGCTGAGAAGATCCTCAGTTTGTCTTCTGTGCACCCTCCATTCAGGTATTTCTATACGCTGATGAGATTCTTCCCTGAGCCTTCTTTTCTGCAGGTCAAGCAATCCCGGCTCTCTCAGACTTTCCTCATACAAGAGATACTATAGTCCATTATAATCTTAGTGACATTTTAGTGGACTCTCTTCAGTAACTCCATATCTGTTTTGTACTGGGGATCCCAGAACTAGATGCCCTATACCAGCAATATTATAGAACACTAGAATCATAGAATCATAGAATAGTTAGGGTTGGAAAGGACCTTAAGATCACCTAGTTCCAACCCTCCTGCCATGGGCAGGGACACCTCACACTAAACCATGTCACCCAAGGCTCTGTCCAACCTGGCCTTGCACACTGCCAGGGATGGAGCATTCACAACTTCCCTGGGCAACCCATTCCAGTGCCTCACCACCCTTACAGCAAAGAACTTCCTCCTTATATCCAGTCTAAACTTCCCCTCTTTAAGTTTGAACCCGTTACCCCTTGTCCTATCACTACAGTCCCCAATGACCTAATATTCTTGGTCTGCTAAATTTTAATAGTCCATAAAGGTTTGTTTGTTTATGTGGATGTTGCAACTGAGCTGAAAATAGGTCTCAGAAGAGAAAATAACTAAAGAGGTCAGGTTTTAATTCTTAGGAATCCTGAAACAATGAGTGGAGCACTTTTTTTAAACACAGTGATAATGTTTTCTTGGGAAAGTGCCAAGAACATTTCAAAATCAATTTCTGTTCGCATTCATTTGCAGCTCTTGCACTTAGTACACCGCCTGTCTTCATTTCACTGCTATATGTTAGTCTGATGGGATGCATAGAAGCTTTGCTAGACTGTGCTAGATGAAGATCCATCTGTAGCAGTTTATGGTATTTTGCTTTTTCAGCATCCAAGGGGAAGTAACAGAAATGTGAAATACATTATACTCTGTTTTTTTGTTTGGTTTGTTTTTTTAGTAGAAGCAAGAATTTTTAGTGGTTTGAAGTTATACATTAAAATAATATGCAGTATTGTTATTGAACTTTGAAAAAAAAATATTTTGCTTTATTTTTGCACTCTGAAGTGTGTAAGCTATGATCCAGGAAATGTTTACACCTGGGTTTTATCTTACATGTGTGAGCAGTCCCTCACTCCTCTCAGCAAATCTGGTTTGCAAGATCATGGTGTAAGATTGTTTCGGAATGCTGTTAAGCGTTTTTGTTTTTCTAGTCTTCAGTTTGCAAATGCTGTTATTAAAAAAGCTAGAGGATATATAAAAATAGTTCACAGCTTCATGAATTATGCAGGGGAGACATTCTAGTTCCCTGTTCATAAGGCAAAATGTTCAGGTACTAAGGTATAAAATTGGATGGGATATTACAAAATTAGGCTGTGATTCAGTAAGCCATACAGGTCAAAATTGGTCATGTACTTGATAAAAAGTCTGTGCTTGAGTGGATCATATACTGCTCTGGCACAGGATTTGCTCCTTCCAGCTTTCCGTGAGTTGAGATTTCAGTGAACCAGGCAGAAATAAGTCTGTTTAAAGGATATTTTAAACCACTTAAGGTTTCACAAAGTGACGCTAGTGAATGACAGAAAAAAACCCACAGCCTTTCCACACAAACATGGTTATTATAAGTTCTCCATGTAAGCTGGATAATTCAGGTTCTTTGATGAAAAGGACAATGCAGATAAAGGAAATGATGTAGGAAATAAACGTGAGGTTAGGAGCAGAAGTTTACATGTGTTGTCTGTAAAATTACTAGTTAATTCTTTGTACACCCATCTCTCTGCCCTGGATGAAAGTAAGTACTTCTTGAAAAGCCATTTTTGACTCCAGCATGCTGCAGAGAAGGCAAGTTCTGTAGACGGTGACTTGCCAAGTGTGATTTCTTCCATCACCAAAACTTCTCCCTGCCTTGCATTGTTAAAGGCTTGCCCTCTTTGGTGCTTACCTTGCAGGCCCAGAAAGCTCAGGATTTTCTATTCCCAAAGAGTAAGATCCCACACACAGGGCAGGGAGGCACTCCAATCACAGGGCAGAGGAAGAGGTTAATCACAGGAGCCAGGAAAGGGTGCTGTGAAGTGATGCTCCCTCACTTAGTCTATTTTATCCTCCCTTGTCTTGTCAGCTGGAGGAATATGGGATGGCAGCTGGCTGCTTCTGTGAGTTGAGTTTCATCTAGCAAGAAAGAAGATGGTAAATCATGGCAGACAGGTGAGATACAGCCATAGCCAGAGGAAGTGTGACATAATTCTCTGAGTCAAGTGTATTAGTGTCACTTTGAGTGTGTGAGACTTGACAGGTCTTTCATATCAGAGGCACAAGCATCATGTGTGATTTTGGACCCTGTCCCTTAGAGCAGCATAAACAGGATTAAAGACTTGAAATTAAGTCTCTTTAGTTTAAATAAATTCAAAGGATGCTACCTTCTTCCAGCACATTCTGTTCTGTGTAGGTTGTGATTTTATGATGTCGGGAAGAGTAGTATCATTTCCAGCATGTGGAAGAACTGAGATGAGTTTAGAATTCATAAATGCATTTGGAACAAACTACTCCGTGTTACTGAAAATAAGATCAGTTATGTGATTAAAATGAATGCAATCAAATTTGAAGCTTAAGGCACTGCAGCTAAACAAACTGATACCTCTAATCAGCAAAGGATGCTCTTTTAAGGAACATTATAATTTAAAATGAAGAAACTACTTCAAAACTGTCTTCTCTAGTGAACAAATGACTATGCAGCAATATTTACGTAGTCATATATAACATCTTTTAAATGGAATTCATGAAGATTTTCTAATGGGACCTTAACTTTGCACCTAAGAATTTGATACAAGGGAGACATCTGGTGAGATATCCTCGCAATGCCATGCCTCTGCCCTGTCAGGCTCACAGCAAGTGGAGCTCGCCTTGGCTTGCTCAGTGGGTCTCAGACGTGTCTGTAGATGAGCATCCTGGGTTTGACTAAGATAGGATTATTTTCCTTCTTAGTAGGTGGTGCAGTGCTGTGTTTCAGCTTTAGTCTGAGAACAATGCTGGTAATGCATCAGTGCTTTAGTTGTTGCTAAGTAGCACTTACTCTGAATAAGGACTTTTCAGTCTTATGCACTGCCAGTGAGGAGGGGCACAAGAACCCGGGAGGAAGAAGAAACACGACACCTGACCCAAACTGGCCAAAGAGGTATTCCGTACTACAGCATGTCATGCCCAGTACATAAACTGGGGGGAGTTACCTGGAAAGGCTAGATCACTGCTTGGGTTGGGCTGGGTATCGGTCAGTGGGTGATGAGAAATTGTATTGTGCATCACTTGGGTTTATTGTTCGGTTGTTTGTTTTTTTTCTTCTCTTTTAATTTTATATCTCCTTGTTATTTTCCTTATTATTAGTAGTAGCAGTAGTAGTGGTAATAGTAGTAGTATATTGTACTTTAGTTATTAAACTGTTCTTATCTTTTGATTCTCCTCCCA
>JAOEHY010047514.1:0-22733 GCA_025447955.1 Psilopsiagon aurifrons
CTCCAGGAGCAGAGGGAAGAAAAAGGGGAAAGTGAGTGAACAAACTGCGTGGCTGATTTATGGCATAAACCACGACACTTATCAACAAAAGGAGACTCTGGGTTATGTATTCACTTACTGATTAAACTGTCCTTGAAGAACATGCATGTAGATGGCAGGCAGCAAAACTGGATCTGAGATACCTCTCTTCTTGCCCTGGGCTTCCCACTGCTATTCTGGAGAAGATACATGCACTCCTCATCGTTCTTGCTAAGATAGACCTAGATTCCTTAATTAAGTCCCTGCACACAAAGATGAGATGCACAGCAACAAAATTCCCAGAGGCTGCTGAGCAGAGAGTTTTATGTCAGTCAGTAGGAAGCGTCAAACAGATCTGCCAGCCAGCTCAGGCACCCTGTCAAGCAGGATCATAGCTGGAGAAATGACACTCACATTTAGGGATTTAAGCTATTTGACCACAGACACCTGGAGAAATTTTATAATCTTTTATTAGGAAAAACTACTGTCTTTAAACACCTTGCTGGACTCTGAGTTCCAGGCACAGTTCCATTTGCTTTGGCAGCTGACTGCATTCTTTAATTGCTTTTGGCTGGCTTCTAGTTCCTTGTCCTACAGGTGGTATTTTTTTGAGAGCAGCCCTTTCTGAAGGTTTGTCCTTCTGAGTAAACCCTTTAGATTCCTAAGGTACAAGAAAGACACCCTGTGTGTCACTTACAGAAGCTTAGCAAATGTTAGTAGTCTTCTGCCAAGCCTGCTAAGATGGTTCAACTTTCTTTAAAACGCTAATGGGAAGCAAAAAAAAAAAAAAAAGAAAAAGGCACTTCTGTGTGGCATTCTGAGCACTTTGGTCAATCTTACAAACTGCCCTATCTGGTACTTTTTGTTGAAATACTTCGTTGCCAGATTGAGCTGAATTGTCTCAGAAATGGAATCCCAGCAGAAGCAGGCAGACAGTAAGAGCAGTCTGATGCCAGAAAGCAGGACTATTCCTTTTAGGTCAGTTTTGCTACTGGTAAAAAGCCAGAGAATAGAAACTAACTGTTTAGGGGTGTATATAAACTTTGTTTAGGGGTGTATATAAACTTTGTTTTTACTGGAAAACTTACAATAACCCTATTATAGGTTTAAGCAAGACAAGAAAGGCAAAACATTTGATAAAAGGCAATTCTTATAGCTTGTTCTTCAGAGATGCTTTTAGATTTCCAGGAAATACAGTGTGAAGTTTTAATCCCATTTAAGCATAACTGATATAAGTTTGGTGAAAATATGTCATGCTTAAGCTTACTGAACAGTATTATAATGAGACATTCGGAAAGCAAGATGTAAAATATGGTTCAAGGGTAATGTTTAACAAGGAATTTGTCTGATGGGGCTTCGAACAACATGATCAAGTTGAAGGTGTTGGAAGGGAGCTGTAACTGGATGAGCTTTAAGGTCCCTTCCAACCTAAACCAGTCAGTGATTATGTTTTTTTTTTCACTCAGTTCACATTTCTAGAGATGGCATTTGTTCTGCTTCTTCCAGGTGAGTTTCAGATAAACATGGAACAAAAAACTCTTTAGTTTTGAAAAGAGGGCACGTTAACAGCCTCCTTACTTTTGCTTAAGTAAAACTGTAGCCTCCTATAGTAATTTCAAGAACTAATTGCAAAGGGACATACCAACTTCAATGTGATGTCATGGCCAGCCAAACACAGAGTAGACGTGTAGGGTCTTCCCTACAGATCTTTAATAACAATACCAGCTCCTGGTTTCCTCCAGCTTTAATCTGTCATCATTTAAAAGAGTGGAAAAATTAGAGCCTCCACTCTTCAATGGTTTATGTGTGAGTAAATTGCAGAGCCTGGGCTCATTATAGAGTGACTTAGCGCAAGAAAAGGCCTTGATTTGTTAATTATCAGCCAGACATCAAATATTTGAAATACCATTATTATAAATCAAAATTTCAGTCTATGGAGGCCACTGAAAATGCTTTCAGCCACAAGAACAATTTCATTCTCTTTTATTCTTCCTTTTTTAATCTTTGTTCCCAGAAAACCAGAAAGGCATAACGGGTAAAAATCCTTGCTGCTCACCAGTGCCCACTGTTGCAGAACTATGTACATTATATCTGGAGCTGCAAGATAAGAGGCAGTACTCTCCATGAGAAAAACAACTCTGCTGCAGTGCTAAACTTTCCTGAGGTGGCTGGTGTGTGATAAGTATGTATTTATGCAAAAGCATGGCTTTCCTTCCTGCAGATGAATATAAATCCATGAAATAACCTGAAATTGAGGTTAGGCACTTTTGGCGAAACTCTCCTCGTTTTCCTGATGCTCAACGCGCTTCTTCCCACTAGATGGCACCGAGTATCTGCTGCATCACGGGCCCTGCACGCTGCTCTGCAACTGCCGGCTCACCCTACCTCACTCTGAGATCTATGCATCAACACGGATCCATTTTTACACCTAGCAATAAACCCCAAAAAACCACTATTCCTAAAAGAATGCCAACACAATTTACTCCGTTTCCCCCATACCCAGGCTTCTAACTAAACAGCGCAGCCACAACAGGCGGTGGGGATGGTTGACGGATGTTTGACAGAAGGCATCTGCTTGATGCACTTCAAGATGATCTGCATTATCACCCTGCTTAAAAGAATATGTATTTGCCAGTTGTTTGCCGGGGTGCAACATCTCACAGAGCTAGTGGAATTTCTGCTCCTAACTCCCAGGGGCCCCCAGAGCTCCATGACACCTCAGTAGCTCTCAGTGGCAAATCTCAGAGAGACATTTGACAGCTCTTTCTTGCAGAGAGATGCCCAGAAGATACACTGTATTCTTTCCAAATCTCAGCAAAAGCCTACATGTCAGGATTTTCAATTACATTTTATTCCCATCACATGCAAAGGAAAGCCATCTCCTCCTTTAATCAATAGCTGTCACTGCAAGTCGGTCCCTACTGTCTAAGTAGCGACGTGGAAACTGCATAGCTCTGCAGTTCTACTTCATGGTTAGGGAGTACTTCTTTTGCGGAGATTTTGTGAGACTGATACTAGTCCAATCGGATTTTTTCCTTGCAAAGTCTCCTAAGGGATAAAGGAATGCTACTGATCCTGAGAATGGGATTTTTGCCATTGAATATGGACAGGTATAATCATAGCTGGGACTGAGAAAAAGGAACAGAATTTACAGCAAAGCAGAACTACATGGATTCTTTCACCTCCTGATTTACAAAGCTGGCACTTGAAAACACAAAGTATGTATACTCTGTATACGAAACATAGAATCTTAGAAATCACATTGTCGTTCTGGTTGAAAGAAACTTGCAAAATCATTGAGTCCAGCCATTACCATAATCATGCCAAGTTCACCACTAAACCATGTCAGTGTTCACAGTGAGTGGAGAATGGGATGGGACTAAAGATGGAGATAAAATACTGAGATGGAAAAAGATAAAACCATCCTGGGCAAGGGTGGATTTTGCCCCAGCTTGAAGTTTCACACCATGTCGCCACAGACCCTTTGCTATAAAAACAATGTCTGCCAATGTTGTACCTACAAAACAGGATCAAAACACATTATTTCAAAACGTCATGGTCAGTGCTAAAAACGGGAGTCATGTGAGGGTCAGTGAATAAAATGCATGAATAACACTCCTTTTCACAGGAAGGTAGGCTCCATTTTTGGGATTTAGCTTATAGCACTAAGTTACATTTCTTGCATAGAATCACTTACCTCATAACCCTCCACTACAACCACTGTAGGATGCTAATTATCACAGAAAATCCTACTTACAACCAACTTCTGTCAAGAAGAAAACTAGGGCTAATTTTGTACTGGATGAGTCCACTTATATCCCAGGAAATCCCTACTCATTTTATCTGCCTGTTCATGAGAATTAGTATATAGGAATTTCCTTCATGCAAAGTAGTTCATGAGATTATACTGATTTCATAAAAACAACAAGAAAAACTAAACACTGCCAAAAAAAAAAGGAAAAAAAACCCACCCAATAAACACAAAAACTTATTTCAAACATCCCTTTCCCTCATTTTTTGGAGCAAAACATTCTATTCTTCAGAGGATCTAGACTAGACTGTTCACAAGAATAACTGGGTTCCTTCCAATAGTGCATTAAGTAACATGACTGTGCTGTCACATATTTTTTCTCTTTCATCCTTTTCCCTGAGGGGAATGCAGCATATGCAATGGAGAGACTCATTTTGCTCCAGTATTCAGTACTAATTGGCTTTTCCTAAACAGTGAAGGCATCATGCCCAGGAATATCACACTGCTGTAGACCAGCTGAGAAGTGACATGAAATACCTGAGGCCAGATCAGTGATTGTCAGGAGGGAAATAAGAGTCTCCAGGCATTTTTGGTTTTCACCTTTATCTAATGATAAAACTTTACATTATTATAGTGAAAAGAAAACATAATATTTTGATTACCTTTAAATTGGCTTTTTCCTTTATAGAATTTTTCTGAATACTCAAAGTCTGATCTGAAGTCCTTTCTGAAATGCAATTTCCACGCAGCTGAATTTGTTACACATCAGTTCTATTATACTTGGCAGATGATCTTTTTCTCACTTCTGTCTGTAAATTCCTCTGGAGTTTTATAGACAGTGCTAGAAATAGTAATTCAGAAGCTCTGAAAAGAAGCTAGTAGGCAAATGTAAAGAGCTGGAAAGTTGTAACATTGTATAAAGACCATTTCAAAAGCAATTTGTGAGAATGAAAGCAGAGAAGTGGGATGCCAGAAAGTGCTTTTTGAAAACCACCCAGCGTCTGCCAGACAAGCAAACACGATGATTTTGATCCAGTACTGTACTGTGTCATATTTCTTTCAGCAGTCTGCTCTTTTTAAACATCTTTGAGTTGGTCTTATTGGTTTTATGCCCTGACCTTATACATACATTTTATCCACTTAATTGGGGAAATTCAATTATCTTTTTCTTCACCTCAGTCCTTGGACTTTATTATCTCCTCATTATGAAGTTTCTGGATTATTTGACTCTGATGTTGTTTTGGAAGGCAAAGGTGCCTCCTAGAAACAGCAAATTGAATTTTACCTGTCTAGTTGGAGGGTCTGGACAAAACTCTTCCTGCTCAAAGAAAGGAGACAAAAGAATGCAAACAATGGCACTACAAAGGCAGATAAAAAGCTTGGAGTGTCTTCAGCAGCAAGTCTATTTTAACACAGCTCTATCATAGTACAGAATTTGCTCAGTGATCAATTTGCTGCCCTATGATCTGTTCTCCTAAGACTCAGTCCTGTGACTTCTGATTTGAAGTAAACCAGAGGTGCCAGAAGTACCAAAGGGACAGGTAGTATGGCAAGAACAATAGATACATCTGAAGTTGTAAGAACCATTGCTGGGGTTTGCAGCTAAAAAAGGCATAGTCCAGCTCTGTGACAACTAAAGTTTTACTGGCAAGTTGGTGAAAGACACATCAATTTCAAGATCAATGTCCACCGTGAAAAATCAAAATAACTGCTCTTCTTTCATGTTTAGCATGTTTTTCCTATCATACTAATTTTCCATTATATTAGTTTAAGTTTCCATGCTCAAAAAATGTCATTAAAGCCTTTCATTAATTTCTTTTTTTTTTTTTTTTGTTAATGTTGAAAGAAATATGTAGGATTTATAATATAGGAAGTCTGCCTGTTCATACCCTTAAATCTTACCCCTTACAAAGGTCTGTAGCACATATTAATTATTGATGAAAACAAGTGATCAAAAGGTGTTAGACAATAGCTGTTTGACAGTAGTGACCTTTGTTTGCTTTTATTGACTCCTTAAATCCTTTCTCCTCCTTTATAGCATGTGAACATCAAGTGCTAAAGAGAGCACTGGGTAATGTGCCCAGAAGCAGAGTGTTCGCCATGGAAGTACTCATCTCAAAGAGGAACTGAGGATCACTTGGGTGTCTTTTTCTATCTGCCTAAATTATGCACAACTTGTGCTCAAGTTTCATGCAAAGGCACAGTTCATGCTGTGTCTATGAGACATCCGCATCTGACTCAGCCACTCCCAGTTTTTGTAACGGGAGACCTACTCAACGTAGTCAATAGAGACTAGATGTGATTCATTTCATTTTAAAGTAAAACATAAAGATCAGCCAAATGAGTCACTCTCAGGATCTCCTTTCTCTGCATGGACCAGAACAGAGGCTTCGGCGACTAATTCAGGTTAAGACATTGTCGTGGCTTAAGCCTCTTAGCCACGCAGTTTACTCACTCACTTCCCCCCCTTTCTTCCCCCCAGCTCCCGCGGGGATGGGGAGAAGAATCAAAAGAATGCAACTCCCACAGGCTGAGATAAGAACAGTCCAGTAACTAAGGTGTAATACAAACCACTACTGCTACCACCAATAATAATGACCAGGGAAGCAACAAGGGAAAAGAATACAGTTGCTCACCACCTACACCCAGCCCAACCAAACAGTGCATCCCCACACCCTTCTTGGTCTCTGCCCTCTGTTTTTACATCCTGGGCATGATGTGCTGTGGTATGGAATACCTTTTTCTGGCTAGTTTGGGTCAGGTGTCCTGTCTCTACTTCCTCCCGGCTTCCCCTCCTCCCTACAGGGCATGAGGCTCAGAAAGTCCTTGGCTAGACCAAGATGTTCTAAGCAGTAACTGAAAACATTGGTGTCATCAGTGTTGTTCCCAGGCCGAAAGTCAAAACCACAGCACTGCACCAGCTACCGGGAAGGAGAAAAATGATTGCTACTGCTGAACCCATGACAGGCATCTGATTTTAGCTGTTTAATATTAGACAATAATGTTCTGTTATGGTTTCTTAGCATCTCTAAATCTGTATTTCAGTATTAGTATTTTTCTTTTAGTTACTGTTACAAAATTGTACTTCTTCCATTTTTAATGAAATATTCAAATTACCATTAGAAAAAAAAATGTAGGAAAAAAAATGCCTACATAGTTGAATAGTTTCAAAAACTATGAAGTATTTTATTATTTTTTATGGCTTTGCTAAACACATATATTTTGCAGAGCTTGAAGTTTCATTGTACCTTCTGAAAGCACTAATTTAATACCTCACAGATAAGGGGGATTGGGTTGGTTGATATAGTCTGGCTGGGTTTTAGAAGATTTTTACAAATTCCTCACAATAAAAGCATTACAGGAAACAGGTTACTATGAATTAATTACTACACTTCCCACACTGACTGAAGGACAGTTGAAAGATACAAAGTGGAAAGAAGGAGTAAATAATTTTCTCAGCTCTGAAGGGTCATCTTTGGTCTTCTGCAGAGATCGGTACTTTTCTTACCTAGAAAAAATCAATAAATACCATAAAATAACACATTTTGGTAACGTTACTATAACCTTTACTTGTAGGAAAGGTGAAGACTGACTGGAGAATTACAAGAGCTTTACAAGAATCAGTGGCAGAAGAAGTGTTTATTTTAAACAAATGTAAAGTGATGCATGTGAGAAAGCTAAACCACAATAACTTTTGAGTTAAATAAATGTACTCTGAAATAGTGACATGGCTCAGGGATGAGATTTAGAGTTTATAATAGACAGTCCATGAAAATACCAGTCTAATGTTCAGCATTGGTCAAAAAAAGCAGGTTAAGAAGAACAAAAGAACAAAAGAAGAAATGACAAATAAATTTGGAAAATCCTTAAGTCAGTGTATGTGATGTTTCTGCCCCCTAAGCAGATAGGAATTAGATAGGTAGCTGAAATAAGTAGGTAATACAGGGGAGAAATTAGTGAGGTAAAATTTATGACACAGTATGCAAGAAGGACAAAATGAGTGTGTCGTGGTTTAAGCCCAGCCATAACTCACAAAGTTCTCTAGCTCACTCCTCTCTCTTTCTTCCCCCCTGCTCCCCAGGGGGAAGGGGAGGATAATGGAAAGAATGTAACTCCCACAGGTTGAGATAAGAACAGTCCAGTAACTAAGATATAACACAAACCACTCCTGCCAGCACCAATAATAATAATGACCAGGGAAGTAACAAGGGAAGAGAATACAATTGCTCAACACCCGCCAAATGGTACCCAGCCTGATCCAGCAGCGATCTAACCCTTCCAGGTGACTGCCCCCAGTTTTTACATCCTGGGCATGACGTGCCATGGTAGGGAATACCTCTTTGGTCAGTTTGGGTCAGGTGTCCTGTCTCTGCTTCCTCCCGGCTTCCCCTCCTCCCTGGCAGTGCATGAGACTCAGAATGTCCTTGGTAAGACTAAACATTTGAGCAGTAGCTAAAAACATCAGTGTTAATCAGCGCTGTTCCCAGGCCAAAAATCAAAAACACAGTGCTGCACCAGCTACTAAGAAGAAGAAAAAAAATGACTGCTACTGCTGAACCCGTAACAGAGTGTCCTGGTAAGGAACAGTAAGATTCACTTTTGACCACTCTTCCAATAGAAGAAATGAGGGCATTAGATGAATTTTATATACAAGCAGTCCAATATGACAAAAAGGCTGGTGGCAATTCACATGATTCATATTCAGGTGTGTGCGCTGCACCATCCTACAAGGTGCTGTGGGTGACAGAAACCTGCCTGCGTCCAAAGGCAGGCTGGACAGATTAGTGGAGGAGAAACTCAATGAAGGCTGCTAACACTACCTCCATCTCTGGAAGTTTCACACGTGGAAGTGTATTCAGCAAAATTATGGTTGTCTGTTTGTCCCTGGCATACCTTTGTCTCTAATACATTGCTTTTGGCTTCTCTTGGAAGCAGAGGTAGGAGCTGAATCTCTGGCCCAGCTCAGTAATGCCATTCTTGCGTTATTTGTGTGACCGCCACCATCTGCTCCTGTATCTCTCAGAGGCTGAAAGGAGGCAATGGGGTTTTCAGACTATACTGTGGCAGCCTAGGATGTAATTATGAAAAATTTCCTTCAGCAGAAAAAAACAGCTGGCACTGGCAAAAGTGAGAGGGCAGCAAACTGTGGTATGTGGACTAGAACAAACGGCTGGGGTCAAGGGAAGAAAATGCCTTAAAACGGCTTTGCTTCCAAAAATAATGTTTGTGAAACTGGTCTCTTAAATAAACTGAAATATTCTTTGGTTTGTTATCATCCTTGCAAATCAGAGCATTTCAACATAGAGCATCCACTAAAAAAAAAAAAAAAAAAAAAAAATAGATTTTCTGGAAATTTAAATTCAAAAGTATCTCCTTACAGAATCAGAATCATAAAATAGTTAGGGTTGGAAAGGACCTGAAAACCATCTAGTTCCAAACCCCCTGCCATGGGTAGGGACACCTCCCATTAAACCATTCCACCCAAGACTCTGTCCAACCCGGCCTTGAACACCACCAGTGATGTAGCATTCACAGCTTCCCTGGGCAACCCATTCCAGTGCCTCACCACC
Organism: Psilopsiagon aurifrons; assembly: GCA_025447955.1. Classification (NCBI taxonomy): domain Eukaryota; kingdom Metazoa; phylum Chordata; class Aves; order Psittaciformes; family Psittacidae; genus Psilopsiagon; species Psilopsiagon aurifrons. Next base: position 9,340 of record JAOEHY010047514.1, read on the forward strand.
CGGACAGTAAAGAATTTCTTCCTCATATCCATTCTAAACTTCCCCTGTTTAACTGTGAACCTGTTACCCCTTGTCCTATCACTACAGTCCCTAATGAACAGTCCATCCCCAGCATCCCCATAGGCCCCCTTCAGACACTGGAAGGCTGCTATGAGATCTCCTTTCAAATAAAACACAATTTTCAGGTGAAAGTTCCCAGCCAGTACTCACAGGCAAGGGTGAGGCATCTTAAGCCAATGCATAGAACAGATCTCCATTTTGGGCTCTTAGGACATTCCAAAGGATGAAATCTGAACAAAAGTGGTTATTCGAGCTTGCTGAATATGTGCTGAATGTGTACTGGGTTGTACAAGCAGTAGGTGAAGAGTTCTGTATACCAGTATGTCTTTCATGTGAAAATAGCAGTATTTCACAGGGTAGTTTGCAGGTGTGGGAAAAGATTATCAGATGTCAAAGAACAAAAAGGACATCCTTTAGGACATGATGGCTAAATGAAAAGGATTCACACCCAGCCCTTGGGCCAACAAAAAACCCTGTTTTAACTCTTCTACAGGCATAGAAGTAATTTCTTTTTTAGTGCAGACTTTGCAGGAATTAGCCTGATAATCTGTATTAGAATTTACAAAATTCAATTAGTTTCCCAGACACAACAGATTTCTTGCATGGCAAATGATTCCTCATAAAAAAAACTAGCTATGTTAAAGACCTTCAACACTGATATGCAAGTAAATGGAAATTAATATGAAGTAATCGTTTGTGTGAATATTTCATCAGGCTACTTTTTTTTTTCCATCTTAAATTTGTCTAAAACTTGATAAGAATTACTTCCAAGGCATTTATGGAGGTTTTACATTTAGAACTAACCTAGTGTCCAAAAGAGTTTAGAGAAGATCTGCAGCTAATAAAATGTGGTATCAGTATAATGAAAAAAACTAAGCAAAAGAGCACCTAGGTGTCCTCACCCCTTCAAAGTCATCTCTCTGGAATCACAAATATTTCGTCACGGAAGAAAAAAGCCAATATGAAAATACCCAAACTAAAGGCAGAAAAGACATTCAGCTTTCTAAGTGAATGAGAAATTAAAATATAATTGCTAGAGGCTGGTCGACTGAGACCAAGCCTGTAAAAACTTATTCCAGGGTAGACCTTTTAATAACAAAGGTATTTAATCTGAGAATAATGACAAAAAATTAGTATCTTAGGATCATTCCTGAGAGCTGGAATTCTGGAGTGTTGCAGAATGAGAACTGATACCCTCAAGGCAATATTCTGGTGCCGTCTGCAGTTATAGGGATGTTCTGGAAGACATTTCTCTACCAGTAGAGTGAGGCACAAAGCAAGAGTGAACTTTAAGTACCATTTAGTAGTTCTTCAGTGCTGTAAAGCTGCTGCCTGAGGGAGGGTTGATATTCACTGACAGATGGAAAGTCCATCCAGCACTGTTAGCAAGCAGAGGTAGACTAAAAGTACAGAGCTCAGGTGACTGGAGGAGTCAGGTGTACTATAGCAAAAGTTTTGTCTCTGAATGTAGGATGCTTACCTTTTTCAGAAATGCAAAAACAGGTTTTCATTGCTGAGTTTAAATCAAATACAGAAAATGTTGTCTGACACTGGTTTAAATTGTTAAGAATAGTAAAGTACCCTGGGACCTTTACTGCATGAAAGATAGTACCTCAAAGTGCTTTATTATTGTAATTTCTGTGGAAATTAACATTTACTTGCATGGTTTTCAAACTTTCCTTGTGACTTACAAGTATAACCATCTAAATCCCTCTGAAATACAGTCACTGAGGTATCATCAATTTGACTCAAGATTTACATTTCCACTTGAGTTTGCTGAATACTTTAGTTTAGTTTCTCCTGGTGGTAAGCTATACAAGTTACTGCTGAACTGAACTTCAAAATTCAGCAGCCATTTCTTCTTACTTGCTTTTTGCTCCCCATCTATTCAGGTTCTTGTCTATCCCTCTTCTTATGTTCACTGTAGGCACTTAATATTTACATGCTGTTCACAGCACCTGTTGAAATCCACAGAATGAAAATCCATGAGGAATTTTGCCCATGCTCCACACCCAGACAAATCTGAGGGCAAGTGGCAACCTTCACAGCATTGAATCAGGGGTTTCCAGGAGCCAGAGCTCAGCAATGACCTTCCTCACTGGTGCAGGTTTACAGGGTTTTGTTCTATGAGACAGACATCATTGCCTAGTAGACGTCATAGCATCTTAAATTTGCTGTTCACCAAACCTTCACAGTCTTCTGCTATTCCAACCTGCTCATCATTCACAGCCTCCTAACAGCCTCTCACCATGCTGCATCAATGTCCAAATGTTCAAACAAGCTGTGGATGTTATTTTGCAGTGTTCAGTCTTGTTACCTTTATTTTCAAGAGTATTCTTGGTAACTTTTACCTAAACCTATATTCCCATGGCTGTGAGAGTATAACCACAGATTTCTGGATCCTACAGTAAAAAACTTAGAATATCCTCAGACAATCATGGGAGCTCATAGCTGTGATACTAAATATTTATCTTATTAACAAAAGGCAAGGAATCTGACTTGACGTACACTGCCAAGAAACGCTGGAAAGTTTCTCCAGAAGACAGTCCTTTTATAACGGTAAATAGGAAAGGGGTTAGTCCATCTCACAATAGCAAAAGAATGCAGAAAATTAAAACACTGAGGAAGTCCACTCCAGAGTGATCAAATTCAGCTAGTTTAGTGCTGGTATTCATTACAGGTTGTGTCAAGGGAGGTTTAGACTGGATGTTAAGAAAAAATTCTTCATTAAAATGTTAGTCAGGCATTGGAACAAGTCTCCCACTGAATTCCTTTAGTCCTTCTTCCATTGTGCTGCATCACAGGCATATGCAGAAATAACTTATATGCACCTCTCAGCATACTTACTGTTATGATTCTAATAAAATGCTTGCATACAAGTAAGTTTTAAATCACATTACATGTAAAATCTATGACGTAACATTAGCTACTGAAGATTCAGGAACTGTGCAAGAAGTGGTATACATTGGGTACACGACGCAACAAATGTTTGCAAAGGAAAGAAGGGGAACGTGTCTCTCATATGGTGGATGAACTTTTGCTTCAGTGTGCCATCACTGGGAAGAGTGAGAGACATTTAAAGAGGCAAATGGAAAGGGAAGAAAGAAGCTGTTAAATGTGTCTTTGAAGCATCTTGGGACACTAAATTAACAGTGAATGGTCCAGATGCATAAGTAACTGCTCACTGTTCTGTGCCTAACTTAGTGACCAATCTAAATTTAACACCAGAGCCACTGCTGTAAAGAAATTAAACACTACATCCCACTGTTACATCTTTCTATCATTGCTTGCATTTTTGTAAATTTGTGGTATTGCTAGATGGAAGCTGCCTTTCTTTATCTTACCAGAAACAAAACCAACCTCCAGTTCCACTGGATACACTGTATTTTGTACGTATAGGATTACAGTCCAAATGACCTAGCCTTTACAAAAGTCAAGACAGGTCAAGAGCCCAGCTATGAATGCATAACATAAAACAGACATGGAAAGTTCAAAGAACTCACACAGTTGAGTTCCTATTAACTTTCTTAGACTGTTTATACTATCTTCATCCAGAGCTTTCCTTCTAAAACCCCCTGTATGACAGACATCTACACTTAATCAGCCTATGCTTCCCTCAAAATTTTTAACACCTAATACTGATCCTTACAGACTGGCGTGTTGTTTCAAAGTATTGCTTTAATTTTCTTTTTTATACACAGAAATAATCAACTTCACCAAGAATTAATATTAATTTTGGAATTCATTCAACTACTACTTAGCTGTCTGTAAAAATGATACACCTGCTTTATAGGAGATATGTTATTTCAATGCAGATGTTAAAGTGAAATAATATATTAACAGCAGACAAGTTAATACTAAAGAGCAGCTGCAGCAGACCAGGGCACTGAGCTATGGCTCAGAAACTCCAAAGTCTTTATATGGTTAGGCCAATGACATGTGAAACTTTGAACAAGTCACATCACCGCAAAATGCCTCATCTTTCCTACCTGTTGACTGGGTGCTGACAATAAAAAGACATAAAAAAATACAATGTGCTTAAAGTGCTACAGAGGAGATAGATATCATCATTAGAAATTAAAAATTCTCTGACAGGAGACATTATAAGTGGCCTTACTTAAAGCTGCTTTGTCTGCCTATCAAAGCGTCGCAGAAAGCAGAAGAAATGATAGATAAATTTCTGCTTATTTTTACTGGTGTTCTGCTTTAAGTTAGTGCTAATGTCAATTAGGTATATTCAGCAGCTTTGACATTCCATACTTGAAAAATTGATGAAGTTTTGGTAATGCAGCACAGTTTTCCTTATCAAAACTCTTTAAAAAAAAAAAACAACAAACTTTTAATTACTACCCAACCACACAAACATGGGTTTTACTTTTATTAAAGTAGCCATTGAGATCTTGACAATGCTTGACACCCTCCATCTGAATTTAATTAAGTTTGTCATTCCTTTTTTATTAGCTGCAGTAAAGTAGGGGCGAATGGAGAAAAAAGAAATTTCAGTTTTATACATAGTAACAGATGCTCTTGGTAGCACAGCAAAATTCTGACTTTATTAACTCAATGCGAATATCCTAATTAATCAACACTTAGTTCTGAAGTCAGAATATTTCTTTTGGATCTGATGCAGTAAGTTCTGAATCAACTTAATTATTTCAGACTTGGCAAAAAGAAAGAGTTACGAAGACACACATTGATTTATATTGGATTTTTACAAATGGTGAACCTGCTGTTCAATAACAATAGTAACAATAACATCCGGATACCTCTGCATTTCAGAAAAGAAAAAATATCTTTCCTCTTGGAAATAATATCATGGAAATGCATGGAAATGGAGAATAAAGCATATATCAATCCATCAATCAATCACATCTGTTTAACATCAAACTAAAAAGAGTATTTTTATATTATAAGATTATATTATGTTATTTGGTGCTGCAAGCATCTTAACAAATGTTCAATTCATGATCAGGGAATTCAGAAAACTTCTTAAGTCCATTCACTTCTGCTGGTAGGATAAATTAAGAGTATCAATTGTCCTTGTTCTACAGTATGGCAAATCTCCAGGGTTTCATCCCACCAACTGATTATCAATGCTGGTTCCACCACAGCACAAAGTTAAATCACCACTTTTGTCCTATTTCCCTATCAGTCAGACATTCTAGAAATTAAACATAGCTGAAAATTTTGAGGAGGACTCAGAAGTAGAACAGATTTTTTTTTTTTTTTTTTACTTCCAGTAGTCTGTTATTTTTCAGGCTAATATCATAGCATAATTCATGTTGGAAGGGACCTTAGCAGATTTCTCTTCCAACCTTCTGCTCAAGGCACGGTCCCCCTGAATTCAGACCATCCTTCTGTGGGCTTTCTCCAGTTCAGTCTCCTCTTGGGTGAAGGATTTCACAGATTTTCTGGGCAACCTACTCTAATGCCTGATGGCCCTCATGCAGAGAAATATTCCTTTATGTCAAATTGTAACCACCCACATTTCAGATTTTCACCATTATGTTTGTCCTTCTGCCATGAACTTCATTGAGTCTCTATCTACTCAGAAACTTCCTGCAGATTATGGGAAGGATGCTGTCAGGCCTCTCCAAAGGCACATCTGCTACTGGTTGATTAAGCTCTGTTCCTTCAGTTTCTTCTCATAGGGCTCGTGCTTTGGACCCAAATATCTTGTTGGCCCTTTCCAAGATCACTGCAGTCTATCAGTGTCTTTCTTGAAGATCAAAACTGGATCACCTTACACAAAGAAAAATGAATATGTGCATGTCTTTATAAAGTAAGACTATTTAAACTACAATACTAGCCATGTTTCTAAAACTCAGCACTCTGCAGACTTTTAGCAGTATATTTGAATAAAATATATATTTAACATTAATTAATTTAGTTTTGGTATATCCATTTTTCTCTGATTAAAATCATCAAGTTTCATCTTACCCAGGAATTTAATTTCACACAATTACAATCTATACCAAAATCACAGTGTATCAGCTTTTATAGCAAAAGCCTGATAAGAGATCTCTAGATAAATTAGGAAGCCCTATGAGAATGTTACATGATCACTTATTGTTATAAAATACATGGAAAAAAATCTTTTTAGTATCTTCCATCTATATTAAAGGTGAAACCTTGCTTCTTACTGACATCTCTGGAAGATTTTTCATGAACTACAGGAGTCATAATTCATCCAGAACGTACTAACAGTGCTGATGTCTGAAAATGAATCCAAGCACCAAATTATAAATAATAAATGTAGAATTTGAATCGAAAACTAGGCAAATATCTTACAAAATGTGATGCCTGGATTGCTTCCTAGACACTGCAGGAGAAACACAAATCAGCATGACTTAAACAGCCATTGGGTTGCTTTAGGAGCCTCTTTATTTCTGTAGGAGGCGCAGCGGGTCATGCCCATCCCATCTGCATCCTTCTGTTTGTTTTCTAACATCAGCCACAGCACCTCTCCTGCAATAAGGGAGCAGCAGGTATATGATTAACACTGCTGATAGCTGCTTCTGATTTACACTTTTATTTCTCTTCCTAATTACGGTGCACTATTAAATACGCCGAGAACAAAGGCACTGGGTTAAGCCTCTATGACTGAAAATCAGACAGAAGACTTGTTAGACACTGAAGTTTTACAAAAATCACATTACAGTGAAATGAGACTGCTAGAACAATGAGTTGAAAGAAACAAAAAGCTAAAGTTTTAGTGAAAAGACAAAACCAGCTATTACCAGTTCTCATGTCCATTGGCCTTACCAGTTCTTGAGAAGCTGAAAATGCTATAGACTATAAAAACATATATTTTGTGCTGAGTTTCCAAGTATCAACTACCAAGATGATGATGGATGATGAGTATATGAGGATACAAAGCACAAAGCTGATTTTCTTTGGCTATTCAATGCTGCCCGGACAAGACTTGCCCAACTTTGGATCCCAGGATCTATGTTTCCCTGTCACAACCACGCCCTGAATTTTGGACTTCATTCTTGCTCTTTTCCTCTTTCTTGATTTTTCTAGTCTGGATCTTTCCTCAAGGCAGTTGGCAGTTCACCCAGGAGCGGGTTTCCCATTGGCAGTTTGCCATCCTTGAAATCAGTGTTACCTGAGTGAAAACAAAACATTGCCAGCGCAGTGGTGTCAGCAAAAGCCATGCTGCTAGTGCTGAAAAACAGTGTGTGCTCTTTCTTGAGAAATACAGTAAAAAACAAAGCTAACTTGACTTCCAATGAGGCCACATGTGAGCCTCCCGGCTCACTTCCCAAATGGCAAAGGCCACAGGGCTGAACAGAGTTATCTCTGCCATAGAGGGCATGAGAAAGCATTTGGCTCTTCTGCTCCCTCGTGCTTTAAGACTCACCCTACTGTATCCAGGCAGAGGAGAATTGTTCATCATTGCACACCACTGCTAGGCTATAGTTGAAAGGCAAAGCTCAGCTTCGAACTTACACTCTTCCATATGCATCTGTACTTTTTCCTGTAAACAAAGAGAATTGACTGTTGCTAGCCAGACACACCATTAACAGCAGCTGAACAAGAAAAGAAAGAAGCTGCATCTTATTTGATAATCTAATGCATGCATCCCAGTTGTTCTTGTCTGCCTCCCAGAGTGCCATAACAAATCTTTCCCATAGAAGCAAGGAATCTTCTTCCATTTAAAGGCATAGAATGTGAGAAGTTGTAACTGGTAAGTGTGATATGCTTTTTGCAAGCATGATGGAGTAGAGACATCAAGGTAATGGGCAATAATGAAGAGCAAAATCAGCAAGCAAGTCTCTGTAATCGTACAGACTAAACTGACTGTGCTACATTTCAATTTTGAGTGAATGCCATAAACCGTAGAAAATATAGGTTTAATGAATATATCTACATAAAAGCATAAATAAGAAAAACCTTTTCAGTGCAGTGTTTATATTTACATCACATAAGTTACAAATTAAATTTACTCCAGGATGTGCTTCTGATATAAATGACTTTTCTGCAGAGAAATATTATCCGTAATCATCAGATCACTGAGAACAAAAAGGATCCGTTAGTGATGCTGGGGATGATGAACTGAAGTACTGCTTAGTGGGTTTTAATTATGCTAAAAGATGAAAGTGCTTGTGGAAGGATGTAAGTCATATCTAGAGGAAGGAAAATGAACTGACTTTAAGCAAGTAGACATGTTGATTTCAAACAATTTTGAGTTGATTGCTTAGTACATTAACATGTTCTAAGGAGTTGATGCATTCCAGTACTCTCCAGTTATATTGTTTAATATTGTAAGACAAAATGTTGAAAAACTATGAGTTCAGGCTATAAAGATTTTAAATTATGAAGTTAAAAAACATGTACAAGGCTTTTTCATCTTTTAGCTCCAAAGAGACACAGAATTTTCTCTGCAATCAGATCATTGTGGCTATCATTATTTAAAAAAGCAACATTCCTAAGTGCTCACAAGCTCATATGTTAAAAAGGTATAGGAGTGAAATATGGACTTCACTGAACTCAACAGAAAATATACCATTGATCTGAAGAGGACAGGATTTCAATATAGTGAAATTCATAATAAAATTGTAACAGGTGGCATTTTTGATGCATGCAAATTAACAGCATCTCTGAAAATGCATTGTAGCCAGGAGTGTCATTAAAAACTACCTAGGACAGAGGGAATGTACAAAGACCCTGGGCCTGGTTACATTACCCTTTAACCCATTAGTAACTCTATCAGATGACTTAGCACTTTACAAATGTCAGAAGGAAAGAACTATTTCTCTACACTCAAGTTTCCTCACTTTTACTCTTCTGATTCTCTCCGTCATCCCACTGGGTCAGAGGGAGAGAGCAAGCTCCTACATGGTGCTTAGTTGCTGGCTGGGGATAGACTAAGACATTACAAAACAGCATCTAGTTATTGCTCGGAGGAAAAAGAAAGATGATGTATGTCCTGTTACTGCTTCAAAATGTCTGGTTCACTTCTCCAACTCAAAGAGTGCCTGTTCTTGCGCAGACACACAAGGGCACACACACCAAGTGTAATTTCAACATATACCAGCTATCTTAAAAGACAGGGCTAATGCCCCAAATAGGAAAATATGTTTCTTTAAGTTTGCGCCTGGATGCAGTGACACATTAAAACCAGTGACACTGTCTTATTGCCTCCCACTCGAAAGGGTCTGAGGACATCTAGGTCTTTTCTTTATCAGAAACAGAATGACACTTTACCTAAATGACCACAAAACCTGTTCTATTTATTGATACCGTCACAAACTAAACGTCTTCCTGTTGTTATCATTACATTACTTTTGTGGACAGCAATATGCAATCCCCTGATGACAACATCACTGTGCTTGGAGAAGAGGGATTTTGTTGTTGATTCCCCTACCGGCTGATGCTGTAGCCATGAACTTTCTCCTGAGATGTCTCATGGTGCTTGCAAGAAGCAGATACAGCAGTAACAGTCAGGTATGACTATAACAAAGGGACCTGTAGCTGCTACTTGGCTAATAAGCACTATAATGTGCTTTGGAGTTCTTATACCGCAATTTCTTGTTCCTGCTCCTATTTCATTGCTTTAGTCTACTAAACCAACTTCCAACCTGTTCACAGCCCTGTACCTCCACCCTGAGAAACTGTTTTCCACATTTCAGGGCCTGAACTTCCTCAGAAATAGAAACCATACAGCAATGCTGTGCATGAAACATAACTTAGACAAAACCAGCCATTTTGCTTGTAGAACATAGGAGATGGCACCACTCCATTATATTTACATACCTTGAAAATAGACAGCTGGGAACTTGCACTTATTTAATTAGGACAGCTGTTTCTAGCCCATCTCAAAAGCCCATCTCAAAAGCCTCCCTTCACACATTCTATTGCATTGCCCCATTACGCTTCTAATACATTAGTAGGTATTTATTGAGGGCTGTGTAAGCAAGGGCTTGTATGCCTAAGTATTGCGAACTAATATAAAGAATAAAAATCTGATGTGCGAGCTACCTGCAAAACAGAGCATCCACCCCCAGGCTGCAGAGTCCTCATAGCTCTAATCAGACAATTTCCTAATTGAACATTAGGCTTCATTTACTAGTCTTCCACTAGCTGAATCTCATTTAAAGCTTTTCAACTGGGAAAAAAACCCATATGTTTTCCACAATAAAAGCTCACCCTGCTTTATACCTGCTTTTCACCTTAACACCTCAGTAGGCTTTGTTGTCTGTAGCACTGAATTTGTGATTACGGGTAAGATGTTTACAACAGGGATGATAGTTATGAGAAGTGCATCTCAGAGCAAATTTAATTTGTTTCCTCTGTGCTCTGAAAAAATAAAAGTATAAAACTAATCTTGTTTATGATTTTAGAAAGTCATTTTCATTAAATTCATATGCTTGGCATTTCATGTAATTTGCTCCATAAAAAATAAAAATGTTTTTGTTTAAGCCTGTTTGACTACAGGGATTTGCCTCCCTGTTGTTGTTCTTCATTGCAAAGAGTTAACCAAGACAGCTCCTAATATTCAGTGCTGTGTCCTTCTCAAATCCCTGCTGAATGTAAGAAAAAGATATTTGGCTGGAATGATATCAGGATGGTAGCAGGACTGGGGAGCATATCTTGTTTAATAGGACTGAAGTACATGGTTTAATATTAAGACCTAATCTAATCCTGCTAACAGAAAAATTTAATATTCTGATAGGATCACTTAGTGAAATAGAATATTATAGCCTGTGTTTAGAAGGAGTGGGAAAGAAGAATCTAATTTGCACATGCTTGTTAGCTCAGTATGTATTTTTCATTAGCAATCATATGATTCTAATCCTTAGTTACCACTCACCAGAGTTTTTTTCACTTTGTGGTTTCAGACAAATCTCTGGTAAAGCTTTTTGTAAAATAAAGTCATATTTCACCTCATCATGGTAAATTAATTGTGGTATTATTTTCTTCCTGAAGGCTTTGCTGGCTAAGGTGGTGCTGCAGCCTCTTGAGCTCAGAATCAAATGTACTTACCACATCTCAGCAGGATGTGTAAAATGCTGGTGAATCCTAGACTGCACTTGGAGGTTAGTTCTGCTATGGACAACACTTCAGCTGCTTCCTGATAGCCCAAAAGGAGCTGACAAGTCTCTTTTGGTTAGAAATACAAAGAAACAAATGCTGGCTGCTTTAGTGTTGGTTTGAGAATAAACACCCAGGAGCTGAGAGGGATTAGAAATGAATGAGGCTTTTGCTGCCTTCACTTTGAGTTATACACACACACAAACACACACAGAGGGGACAATAGTCACATATGCAGTGAATAACGGCCAGTGAACAAAGGCTATACCTTTTCATTTCTGTAGGTCACAGCTGGTGAGTGTGCATCTATACAATCGGAGACAACTTTATTCTCTTTCCTCCAAGTTCAGAGACACTTCTCAGGTATGGTCCACCTTAATGAGGGGATAAGTCTAGGAAAGCACACTGCTCCTGACCATGCTGGTAAATATGAAATGCAAATTCATATGAAATAGGCAAAGGAAAATTCAGCCTGTGGTCAACATAAAAGGAAAATTAAAATCCCAAGGATTTCAGATGGCTCTGGAAAAACCTCCTACCGTAAAAGTGCTCAAGCAACTGCAGACTTTATGTACTTATGAATTTGAGGTAAAGATACAAAACCTCTATTCAACTTCCAACTTCAGCTCGTGGTCAAAAACACCCAGTTAAATTAACACCTTCTGCTGTGCCCTAAACTGTAGTTTAGGCTGTGTCTGCAATAATTAGGTTCAAAGCTGAAATCATCCTCAAGCCTAGTCCTCCTGATCATCTCTGACAGCGTACTCACCTCATCCCTCACCAAACTTGACTTTTCCTATAACTCTGCCAGTGTCAGTCACTCATAATTGGTGTTACCTGGTTCTGATGGCTGCATCTGCCTCAGAGTGGATAAAGGCAGAGAGAAGAACAGAATAGCTGAGGGCTAGCTTGAGCAATGCATGCAAATAACCATAGAGATGATTAAGGCTCAGTTAAGCCAAACTTGGAAGAAACTAACATTCATAGTCTGTATGTGTCACAGACAGAGTGGAAGGTAAATGCACTTCAGATAAAGATGTAAGGAGATCCTTCAGTTCAGTCACTAGGTTCAGAAAGGACCCCCTTGTTGTCCAAACTCCTTCTCAGGGAGAAGTTTAGGTGCAACTGGATCCATACTTTATACCACTTTTCCCCACGGGATTAAGGAGATATGTACATATACTATATATGTAAAATAAAAGCTTTATTATAATTGCTAATGATAATTTATAATCATAGAATCAACTAGATTGGAGAAGACATTTAATACCAAGCCCAACCCCTACCCCAGGACTACCAAGTTTACCACTATGATCCACAGAACCATAGAATGAATCAAATTGGAAAAGACTTTTGAGATCATCAAGTCCAACCATTACCCCAGCACTTACCATTAAACCATGTCACTGAGGGCCTCATCTATATTATGTGTGAACACTTCATGCCAGATTGTCACATGAAAGCCTTTCAAGGCAAAATATATATTAGAGGGCTAACATGGGAGATATATGCTTAAATATTTAACACAAAAACTGTGAATATTTCAGGTTAATTACATACTAACAAAACGCCTTGCAATCTTGCAAAAAGACAACTGCAAACTCCAAAGAGTTTGGAAGCTAAAGGTTGGTCAGACCTGTGGCACAACAGAACATCTTCCATTCAGTCATGATGATATGATTAGGGTAAAGAACTTTAATCAGAAAATCTGCCATATGATATAAATGCTTATAACTAGAAATCACTATAATTGCCATTTACTATAATCAGTATTTATTAAATCAATAGTTTAAAAGTATTAAGTCCAGATTGATGTTACTCACCCACACAGGTGACCACTGGCAACTTCTTTCACTCAGCCTGCCAGGGTTACTCTTCAAGACTGAGAGATCCTTTGACATGACCGATTCCCAGTAAGTGATTAACAGCATGCTAAACTTTGATAACTTAGTGACATAAAAGACTGACTGCACATATAATCCCTTAGGCATAAACAGCTGACCAAGTCTGAGACTAAGTCTGGATCCAGCCATACCTGCACTCCTCTCTGAGAAGTTTAAAAAGTAAGGGGGCCCTTTCGGAACCTCATGACTCAATCGAAGGGTCACCCTAACAGTTCTGCCTGACCCTGCTGTGTATGCAGTTAATAATCAAGTGTACCTTGACACTGAATCATGTTAAACCACTGTCACATTTACTAGCAAACTGTTAAACTGCTGTTTTTTATCAGCAAACATATTGCTATTTCTCTCTTATGAATTGTCGTGGTTTAAGCTGTAAATCAGCCACGCAGT
>JAOEHY010047515.1:0-12275 GCA_025447955.1 Psilopsiagon aurifrons
ATATGAGGAAGAAATCCTTTACTGTAAGGGTGGTGAGGCACTGGAATGGGTTGCCCAGGGAAGTTGTGAATGCTCCACCCCTGACAGTGCTCAGGGCCAGGTCGAACAGAACCTTGAGTGTCATGGTTTATTGTGAGGTGTCCCTTCCCATGGCAGGGGGATTGGAACTGGATGGTCTTGAGCTCCTTTCCAACCCCAAGTGTCCTATGATTCTATGATTACTGTGAATAACCCGGCTTCTTTTACAGACCACTGATGTCAGTGAAGGTGGGGGGCTCAAATCATCTTCCTTTTCACTCTCCTAAGCACTCATGCTTCATCTACTCTCATTTCCCCTATTGGTCCACTTGCTGTGCAACCACTGTGGACAAGAATGCATGTCAGGACGCTGAGCAATAACAGATATAATGCAGTTGTTGGATTGTATGCAGCAGGCTAGAGTACTAACTATAACAAATAACCATAAAGTGGAAAATACAGTTATCTGGGAGGGAGATGCCAAGGTAGGAATATGAGGTAAGCTCCTTGCTGTAGGTCATCCCCATGACAGCTAAATCTGCAATTCTAACTCAGAGATCACTTACCAAAATGTCATTATTTCTTCCAAATAACCCACGTCTCTGACGCTGCCCATGGGTTTCTTTTATACGTTGTGGCAGCTTGCTTGCTGTTACTCCTGGCCCCATCCAGGTCTCCTTAGCTTCTGTGTCATGAGCTGTGGGCTCCTGGTGGGTGTCTCCATCCCCTGAGGTTCCTCCAGTTTGGGAATGCCTTGCACACTGCGCTGCAGGGCTCCATTGCTGATCCTGACAGCACTGCAGCTGCTCACCTCAGCAACTGATATTGAGGTCACTGAAGTGAATACTTGACATGAATACTAAGGCCTGTAATCTTATTGTTTCTCCCCATTAACTGAAAGCCTCCTCTACTTCCTATTATGCAGTGTGTAGTGGAAACACACCAAAACATTTCATCCTTCTACCCAGAATAACAGATAATTTTGCAAAATATGCAGTGAAACACTTTCAGTTTCTAAAAGTAATTAATGTGTTATTTGTATTATATGACAATTTCATTGAAGGATACTTATTACAAAGTCACTGCTTTACTTAGCCACCAAAAAGAGATACAGTTCTTAGAAGCTAATATGAATTCTGCTACTTAGATGATGGCTTGATGAGCTTTGTAAAACAGAAAAAGATGTAAAAAAATGTTTTTTCTTGATCAGGTTGCTTATAAAAATAAATCCAAACTTAATCTTCCTTATTGGAACTGGTGAAGTGAAATTGGAGTTGTGAGGATCAGAAGTTTCCAGATAATCATGCAAAAGAAGTATTGATTAGCTAAGTAACTCAGATCAATGCTCTTCAGCCTTGTTCAGTGAATGCCTCCAGTCTGAAATAAAAGTGGGTACTACTCTCAGTGACATTTATTACAAAACAAAGCTGGTACCATTTAATGGTAGACCGTGTATGTCTGGTTTTGCGTCCCTGGGTGAGTGGCAGAAATCCTTCATTTTCTAAATATGCTGCAAGATTTTCTTTCCTTAAACCATAATAAAAATCCTGAGTGCCCACTTTAAGTTCCAGGAAGGTATAATCATCAATCATTTACGTGATTTTCAATGTTTATTTGTAGTGAAGAAGTAGGCATTCTAGAGCTCTACCTTATGGAAACAGAACATGACACTTTTATTACAAACCAACTGCCACCTTTTAACTCATCCATAGACAAATGCATTTAGAAGAGTGAACACGTACTACTTTTCACCAGTGACAGCTGTGGATAATCTGATGTTGGACTATCTGTATGATAAAGATCTGAAGCAATGTCATCCTACCCAAAGCAAGCACCAGAGGCTGAATGTCAGAGAACTTAAGAAATACAAATGCTATGTGATTAGGAGGGAGACTGACTATGATGAAGATACTGTAGCTAACATTTGTTCTTCCTTGGAAAACTTTGTATTTTTCTTGGACAGTCACAGTTATGATTAGGGCCGTGTGATCTGACAAAAGTTATTTTTTCAGATGCATGTTCCAGTAACTAATCTATGATTCTGTAATTCAAGCAAAACCAGAATTTGGTGATTTCTGAATCCTAAACCCTCAATTAATCTTCATGGTACTGACATCAGTTCAACAAAATAATTAACTGTATGCATGTTTTTTGTTAGCCTTTGTCTAAAAAGATAGATGCACATATGTGCTTAAAGATGTTTATATGCTCCTGTGATTATTTTCCATGAGGCTATAATTCCTGAGGCTATGGGGTAAGCAAAGAAAGTATTTTCTGTGACTTGAAAGTTGAACAGGACTCTTCAGGGAAGGGAGAAAGGGATTTAGCTGGCTGTTGAGAAAAGCTTATTCTCTTTAGCAGCTGGTGGGGGAAGAGACATTTCCTGGGCTTTTTCCATGAGCTGATCCAGATATTTGTTAGCAGGAGTAGGCTGAACTAGTTCAGGCCCTCAATCTGGATTTATTTATTCATCTAATTTAGTTTTTAAAGCCCTATGTAAGAAAACAGGTTATGGAACCTGGAAAAAGGTTCAGAGATAGGCCCCAATAACTGATGATAGCATCCTGTCTTTCAGACCAGAGCTCTTTATAAACTCTATCCAGGAATAACTTCATCCACCACTAATCCAAAATGCCTGTCTTGTTGGCATGAGCACAACGGCTGTTAACAGAGAACAAGTCACAAAGCAACAGGGTTTCTGGGGGAGGTGGAGAGGAATATGAACTCCAAGTGACATGTGAGACAGAAGCAGTGACTGCTTAAGCTGGAAGGGAAAGGGAAACCAGTACTAACATAATTAGAACAGTAGACATAATTAGTGTAAGTGGTTTGCAGTGCAAAGTTTGTCCTCTGTGAGTTCATCTTCTTTGACTGTGTCTAAGATAATGATGTTGGCCTGATGCCCAGAGCCAGCGACTATCCCAGCTATAAATCTCCCAGCCTCATCTCCCGGGGCCCATCTAACTCAACCCTGCAAGTTCTGCTGAACTCCCAAGTCTGAGCCCAGCTCCATCCTTCCACCTTCCAGGCCTAATTTCTTCTATCACATCTGGGAACTTCGGAGGTGCTACAGACACCAAGCACAGGCAGTTTGCCAATAGCAATCTTACAATTCCTTCCTGCAGAGCTGAATTTTCTACCCACAGATACAGACAGCCCAGAAACAAGGAGAAATCCTTAGACGTCTGTCTAGGAGGTTCTCATTGACAACTGTAAGAGTAACATTAAGGTATGACAGAGACAGGGAAGTGTGACTCCAGGATGAATCCAGGCAACGCTATGCATATATTTATGGTTGGAGGTGTATTCATGCAGAGATCCTTGGGGTATCTTTACCTATTAGGTGAAAAACAGTTCTAAAGGCAGGGTAGCAGGTCAGAATTGGGATGGCTGTCATAGATTTTGTGGAGCAATGTGTTATTGCCATCTCCCAGGTAATCTCCTCCCACCCTACCAACTCACTGGTAGAAGAATAGTCAATCAGGCAGTGCAGTAAGATTCCGAAGTATACTTAACTTCTCGGAAAACACAGATGGTGTTCACTGCACTCTGTGTTCAGTACAGAGGTGAGAGGAGTACTCATTACAGTTCTGACTCCTAAGAAAAACTTGAGTAATTGAGAGGTTTCTAGCAGGCGACCCTCAGGGATTCTGACCCTGAGCAAATGCTTTGATCAGTAGGCGATAGAGTAGTGGTGGTGGAGAGACAGCCAACAGCTAAGTGCATAAGTACTCCATGAAAGAGGAACATGACCCTTTAGGTATCATATCAAATCAATTGGTTCCCCAGCAGGGGAAGTTCAAGATTTGGTCCTCCTTAAAGATTCCTGAATCTGTTACTGACACAATCCTGAGCAAACCATTTAACTTATGTTTGTGGTTCCTACCAGTTCTTTGACCTTCTCAGTGACTTGTTAGGGACAAGAGGTCCCCTCTTGTCTGGGCTGAGTAGGATGTAGATAATGTTATACTGAAGAACAGAAAAGTCGGCAAGAAAAGAAACATAATAAGGAAAGACTGTGAAGGAAAAGGAGTTTGTTTCAAGAGGAGTCCTTTCTCAAATATGAGAATGGGAGAACATGTCCTTCAAAAGATCAATAGATAATAACCCAGTATTCTAGCCAATCTGTAATTCATGCTCCTCCCTCCCTTCCCCCTCTCCCTCCCCCCTCAATTTTCACCTCCCTCTTCAATATTCACCTCAAATAGTCAGCACAGGCAACTCTTAGCCGAAGAACACAGGCAATAGCTTAACACATTAATGGGCCATTTTGGTCCAAGATGGCAAAGTTTAGGATCCTATAGGAAAAAGAGTCCCTAAGTTGAAAGAGCTGATGAATTACAAGAATTTTGACAGAAGGCTGTAAGAGAGAAACAGTAAAAAGTGAAAGCTGTCAGGGTCTTCACTTGGCATGGTAATTCCTGCTTCACTGTTTTATTTCATATGTGTGAGTACATTGCTTAGAAGACCTCTCTAATTGTTTGCATTCTGGAGAGCCCTTTGCTCAGGAGAGGTGTCACGTTGAGTGCTCATTCCATTTTTCTTCTTTCACTTTTTAATTAGAAAATAAATTGCAAATGCAAAATGTATCTGGGATATTTAGGATGAAAAGACTTCATTTAGAAAGGGATTGGTAATGAGGGTTTGGAAGATCCGTTTGGTAGTTAAACTTCAATACAATTTTTTCTGTCTATCCTGACCAATTTTATTTGCTGATGCAAAGCCTGCTATAGACTCATGAGTCATCCTTTATAATTATTTTTAATCACTACATTGTTTCTCATTCACAGGAAGTTTGCAGTTTGCTTCTTACCAAAGGAAGAAAAAAATCATTCGTGCTTAAATATTTATCATGCTACAAATTTAGAAGCAGAAAATGGTGGAAAAACATCTCTAAAATCAGGCTTTTTCTGGCATTCAATCTGTGATGGAGGTCTTAGCTGTTCTGGAAATTAAAAATGGGGCAGGATGTAGGCATCAAAAGATGAGGCAGCTGCCTGCATTAAGGAGACTGCTAGGAGCAGCCAACCAGTCCCACTGATAATTGTGGCTCCAATTTTGGCTGAACCAGTATTGCCTTGACCCTTCCTCTCCACTTCTGGTCACTGTGGGACTGCAGGAATGAAAAAGGTGCTCCTTTCTGGCAGAGCATGAACAAACCTACTGCTGGTGAGGGTTTGCAGTAGGACAAATGACTTAATAGATTTTGGAAGCCTGCTTTGGAAACAGGTCTATTGTCCTTGAGAACGAAAAAGTCAGTTGTCTGACAACCAGAAGAGATGTGTTCTGAACTGTTGATGAATGTGGACTTCATGAAGAGAGAGGCTGAAAAAAGTGCTGGCACTCTGGTTTTCAGGACAGGCTATTAGCCATCTGGAATTTGTTTTCCTTTCTTTAGAGTTGCAGCTTATTTGAAGTATGAGCTTCTAGATGGCAACGGGAAGGAAAAGAACTCTGTTCTTGTGACAGCAATCCCTTTGGTGAGGGAACCCAAAGGAACAGGGTAGTCCCCATCTTAAGAAGCTGTGGGTGCTAAAAATTTTCATCCAGGGAC
The DNA here is from genome assembly GCA_025447955.1 of Psilopsiagon aurifrons. Classification (NCBI taxonomy): domain Eukaryota; kingdom Metazoa; phylum Chordata; class Aves; order Psittaciformes; family Psittacidae; genus Psilopsiagon; species Psilopsiagon aurifrons. Next base: position 5,573 of record JAOEHY010047515.1, read on the forward strand.
TGGGCAACTTCACTGAGACCAGATCTACTGGACAATTCTCCAAGAATTCTGTAAATCAAGTGTTTTGAAGGCTGGCAGAGCGCCTTGGAGAGGAATCACTGCCTTTTTCTCATGCTCTTTCCTTTGTATCTTCTTGCTGCATCTTTCTGGAGACAAGTCACTCCACTAGATAAACAGAAATAGTGTGGCCAGCAGGACTAGAGCAGTGCTTGTACGTGGCACTGGTGAATCCCCACCTCAAATATGTGCTCAGTTTGGGTACCTCTGTTCAAGAAAGACATCTACTTATGGGAAGGCCTGGAGCACAGGTCTGATGAGGAACAACTGAGGGACCTGGGGAGGTTTTGCCTGCAGAAAAGGAGGCTCTGGGGAGACATTATCATTCTCTACAGCTACCTAAAAGGAGGTTGTACGAGGTGGGGTTCAATCTCTTCTCCAATGTAACAAGTGATAGGACAAGAAGAAATAGCCTCAAGCTGCACCAGGGGAGGTTTAGATTGGAGATTAGGAAAAATTTCATCCACAAAAGCATTGTCAAGAATTGGAACAGGCTGCCCAGGGGTGTGATGTAGCACCACCTCTGGAGGTATCTGAAAGACATGTAGATGTAGTGCACAAGGACATGGTTTGGTGGCGAGCTTGGCAGTGCTGGGTTAATGATAGGACTTGATGATATTAAATGTCTTTTCCAACCTAAATGATTTTATGATTCTATGATTCTATAATGTGACCTCAAATAGCCTGGTCTAATATCAGCATCAGCCTGTCATACTTTGAGTGATAAACCCAATCGTGCAATGAGGTAATGTCCTTAGCACAATGTAAGCCACTAAAAGCCAATATTATCAGCCTCAGCATGTTGTCACATGCAGGGGTGGATCATACCTCAGTGATAACAGGGCTTATCCCCACCCAAACTTTAAAAACCTCAAAAAATCATTCCTTGTTTTCTGCCTTAACCGTGGCAAGCAGTAATGGCAAAACATAAAAAAGGTTTAGGAGAACAGTTTTGTACAGAATAGCAACAGTAAGTGCTATGCATTGTCAAGATAATGCAAGTTGAGAATAGAAGGTCCTGTACCTTGTAAAGAACTTTGCATCTTCATCCTAGACACTCATTCTTGAGCTTGTTCTGTCACTACATTCCCATCTTCTGTGAGCATGAGCAGAGTCAGCAAAATAGCCAAGTGAAGATATGCAACAACCTGTTACAATATGTGACAAATGTCCATAGACCTACATATTAACATATCCTCAATGAAGGCTTTAACATGTTGCAGAGTGCTTGTGTGTCTGTGTAGCAGCACAATAATCCTCAGAGGGGATTTTGCCTGCTGTCTCAATATGCTTTGAAATGGGCTAGGCAAAAAAGATGCTTGCAGGAGGAAGTTTTAAGGTCCTTTATAAGTCATGACCCTATTACTAGCTTTCCAATCTATAAGAAATTAATATTCTTGTCTTGTTGGCTGTATCTTGGCAAAGGATAACCTTAAATATTCTTGCTTTATATGACACCATCCTCTTTAGCCTATGCTGTGTTATGCACATGCACACAGACTCATGTCTTTTGTTGAGATCTCCACCAGCTAAAAGGCATCGGGGCTTTCAGTCGTCAAATGGATGTTGCAAATAGGTTTCAGGCCGGAGCCAGTATCTTGCCCTTCGGTACTGTATAGTGTGGAATGTCAGTTGGAACAGCACTAAGTGAGGTATTGCTTCACCATTTCATGGCATGAATGTGACTATAAAAAAGTTGTGTTTTGACCTAATTCTGTCATCGTATAATTATTAGTCTAAGTGTATTGACATTACTACATTGCTCAGAAGGACGCCATAACCTTTGTGCATCACTTGATTGTGTTTATCTAATAATTCCTTCATATCTTGCCTCCTCTTTTTCACAGATGGCTTGCAATGTGCCTTTCAAAACAGCAGAGACTGGTGAAATTTGTAATTGCATAGAGAAGTCATTGTTCCATCTGAAATGCTTCTTATTGGAACATAAAATGCAGCCTACATGCGTCAAAATGTTAAAGTTTTCTATTGGGATTGTGCCTAAGGCAGATCAAAGAATTTTTGTTGCTCTTCAGACAGCTATTTAAATAAAAAAGGGGGGAGGAAATAGTTTAAGATTAGAATTTTTTTAATTCAAAAATTAATAATTTTTTTAATTTAAAAATGAATAAAAAGTTCTTATTTTGGATTTGACTGTTATTTTATTTACCCGTTGTTCCCTTTTTGTGTTACAAAGAGAAGAGGGTGATCACAAAGAAAGCATATATTGATTTGGATTTAGTTAGCCTTCTCAAGTTATTAATTCACTTTTGAAACAAAAAGCCATTTTAAGAAATAAAAACATCAGTGTGTAATGTGGCGTCGTCTCCACCAAAGGATCACTTTTTCCTTTGAGCAAACTGTCCCCTGAGTTTGTGAATAGGGTCAGTCCCCACAGCTGTATTGCTCAGTGATGACAAACTCTTTGCCAGAACATTTTTCCAAGTTCTATTTGTAGTGAATTATCAACAGCTTTTACATTGCCCTGATTTATTTCTTCCAAACTTCATTGTTATTTCAGAACCTCATATAAAGAATTATTTATGAAAGCAGGAAATGTGTCTTATTACTTCCTAATCATTTTAGATATAAACTGTCTGGATGTTTTTCAGCTAATATATCTAATTATCTCACTCTCTGAAAGGGTCCTACCAAATATGGCTGCACCTAATAGTGGATAATTAATTATATTAATCACAGCTAGTAATTTCAGATGGCTGTCTGAATCTGACACATACTAATGCATCAGTTAAAAACACGCCAAGCCCCATGCTGGGATCTATTAAGAGATAGGTCGACTACAATATCACTTACATTTCTGAGTATAAATTATGTAGGTTGGTAATTTCATAATGACAAAATTGTAATGATGATCCCTGATAAATTATATCCTCCTAGAATTACTTTCTCCTTCTATTTTTTCTTTTTTTCCTTAGATTGCATGGACAAGCTGCTATCTAGGGAAGTTAGTATTTGGCAGCACAAATGAGCTTCGAAGGAACTGCCAGGACATGCAATGTGGTGAAAACAGGTGAGCTGTGCAGAAAAGGTGACATATTGAAATGGCTTGTGTGCAACTCCTGCGTAGCCCTTGTCAAACCATAGTGGCTCTTGACCTGAGACCAAGGAAATGTAATATTGGATGTAATCTGATTTCCCCCTCTCAGAAATGCCACTTCACTTTACATGAGTTCTTATCTCAAAGCAAACATCTCTGCTTTTGATACCAGTGTATGGGAAAATGTCATAAAAGTGTTGTCCCAAAGAGAGTTGAGTGACAACAGTCTGTAAAGTTTAATCTGCCACCTCTTTATGCCCTCAATAAAGTGGAATCTGAAACCATGTAATCATTCCCTCAAGAGTGTATTATTTATTCATAGTCATTAAAACTTCCTGTATATAAAAGACATGCAAAGAGGGAAGAAATTAGATCTGAAGAGAAGTGCACATGAATATGTTGATTTAGCCACTTTTTCTGTTTTTAGAATGTTGAAAAACAGTTTCTCACTTTCTCAAATTCACTTGCTGTAAGAACTTAATTAATAACTATTTTTACCAGCATTTATTTTTTCAGACTGATCTGCTTTATTCAAAGTCTGAGCTGTGCTGCTGCCTCAGGTTACTCACATCTCTTTCTCAAGCTGCTCCTGAATGTGCACAAGCGTTGCCTGGACAAACACTGTCATGTACAAACTGCACCTCTAAATTCACTTTCCATGGACAGTCAAAAGCAATTTCTTGCATATTTGTAGAAGGGAGAATGAAACTTGCATAAGCACGGATGAAATGATTTCAGACTCATATGGGATATCTACTGATAATTTGTTCAGTTATTCACAAATGTCTCAATGCAAACTAAAGAGAAACCACACAAATCATCAAGCAAAGTTCTGCCATTGTTTTTCATATATGCACGTTAAGTGAAGACAGTCCTGATAGTGAATAAACATCCTCAGGGTATTAACAATGATCTGGGAGTGGTCTAACTACTTAATAAGTCATATATTGATTTTAGAGAATGCATTGAGAGCTCATTAATTTGCTGTGACACAATCACTTATGGTCCCTTGGCTTTTTCCTAACTCTCAGCCTCTTCAGTAGAGCAGTATCCCAGGAGCAATAATTTTTTCAGCTCTGGGCCATGAAAACTGTGGATGTGTTGGGTTTTTTCTCTCACTCTGCAGATATATATATATATTTCTTTTTATCATAAACCTGAAAATTTTTAACTCACTTGAGAATTCATGGGAATAGTAAGATTCATAATATGTGTTAAATTAATGCTCAGTCTTAGAAAAATATAAGCTGTAGAGTACTCTGTACCCTCATGGTAACTGAAAAGAACATCTCAGATGAGAATGTTTCCATTAACACAGGTGAGGGCAGAGGTGAAGTTGGAGAAAACAGGAGTGAATGGGGGTGACAGCTAATCAGTTATTTGGTTATATAAGGGTAAGTTTAGTTGAAACATAAGGTTCTTGGCTTGTTCTTCTTCCAGAATTAAAGTAGAAATGATTGCATTGTTTGGTTCGGATGTACAAACTGTGCAAAACACCAAATCAGCCTGTCTTCCTGGTGAAGGAATTGCTTATTTTCAGTTTTTACTGGGTCTCTTTGGCTGCTTTACTGCCCGGACATCAGCATGTTCGCCAGTTAGCCTGGACGAGATGAATGGTGTCTGATGAGCCCTGGGTTTCTGTGAGATGGCAAGTGCTCTGTGTGCCCTGTGTGCTCTGTGCCCAACTGCATCACTTTAACTGTACATTGCTCACTGCTGGCCCAGGGCTGACAGCAGTGTCCTCTGCCATCTGTCACATCACAGTGATTGATAAAAATGGACTTCAGTTAGTTGATCACTGGCATCAGGAGACAAGTAACTAGAGATGAGTGGGGGAAATATGACAGTGGCAGTTTATTACCAGGAGGCTGTAGAAGCCTTTGACAAGGCTTGGTGCAGAGGACTCATGCCTGTAATCTGTCTTTGGACCATATTGGTATGGTAAAAGATGTTTCATAACAAACGGATCCAGTTTATGGAAACAGCAGGCAGAAGATAAAAAGGCATGTATGAAGAGAGCAGAACACTATCTGAAGGTTGAATCTTTCAGTCTATACTCAGCTGCTTTGTCTGTGGAAAATTAAAACCAACAAGACATTTTCCTTTTTTTCCACAGAAAGCAGCTCCCTTTTGTTTTCTGCCTCAGAACACTTCAACTTCTGCCTTGTCTCTTCCATATAATTTCATGGAAGAGCTTTGGACAACTATGCCCAGCAGTCATTAGTGTGTGTAGCTGCTCTGTGCTAACTACCTAGTTATGACTGATGGACTGTCTTCCTATTCAGCACTTGTATTTATTATCTACCCTAATAAGGCTTGTTTTCTCAATTTAGTCATAGCCTCCTGAAATACACAGAAAGTTTGCTTCAACAGATTGTATTGTTCATTTTTATTCTTGTTTTTAAGCCAGGGTTTTACCCCTTGTGTCTGAAGTAGTTTGGAGTAATCCTGCTGAGCTCCTCATGAGGGGTTTTGGTCCCGAGATGAGTAGTTTGCTCAGATCGCAGTATTTATTTACTTTATATTTGAGTATGTCCAACCAAGAGAGGGGATTGTGTCAGTGTGTGCTAATGCAGAATGTGTGATTAGGTAGTGTGGAAGTACTCCTTAAAATGCTCTGCTCCTCATAAGGACTTTGTGTAACAACAAGCTGCAAGAGGAAACACTGTTCCATGGAAGTTCATAATGATCTAGCAGCCACTAATTTGATCCCACGTGTTCTTCTGTCCAAGTAGCCAGATCCACAGCTGTCTTGTCCCAATGCATCTACCTCACATAAATCACAAACCAAAATACTGTGTTAGAGAAGCAGCAACTCAAAAAGAAGCAACAGTGTTAAAACTCATCATAAATATTACAAGATTAACAAATCCCTTTAACAGGGAAGCAAATGTAGAGTCTGACCTTGTTCTGATCAGAGGCTTGAAAGCTTGAAATAACTTCTGGGCCACACTGCACTTAACAAACATGTAGCTATATAAATAACCTTAGGGGCCTCATGCTTTCCCTAAGGAGGTGTCATTTCACTCTCCTGTGCTGTCCAAGTGGGGCTTTCATAACTGCTGACGTACCAAAGTAGCCCTTAGCTGAATCACACTTGCTTTTCCTCAGTGCCATTCAAGTCCAGGAAGATGCCATATACAATTAGCCACTTCTGCATCCCTGCTTTCAGGAGGCTGTAACACAGCAAAAGGATAACAGCGTTTTATGTTTGTTTGTGCTTAAAGGCAGTGAAGTGGCTTGAAAGAAAGATGGACCAGGGAAGAAGTGAACAGGAATGGGCTCTGGTGAGGAGGATGCTGCACTAAACAGGGGAACATATTAATGGGTGGCAGCTTGCAGAAGCTTCTGAAGAGATGCAAGGAGGCAGATGAGAGCTCAATGGTGGAGCAGAATGCCTGAAGGGTAATCTTGGAGGGCTGAGATATTAAATATTCTCCAGCGGCCTTTGATTAAAACAAGATAAGTATATTTCCATGTGTCCTGTGTTCAGCAGTAGCAGCCATTTTTCTTGTTCTTAGTAGCTGGTGCAGTGCTGTGTTTTTGACTTTCAGCCTGGGAACAGCACTGATAACACCGATGTTTTTAGTT
>JAOEHY010047516.1:0-20053 GCA_025447955.1 Psilopsiagon aurifrons
AAGGACTGTAGTGAGAGGAAAAGGAGTAACGGGTTCCAACTTGAACAGGGGAAGTTTAGATTGGATTTGAGGAAGAAATTCTTTACTGTAAGGGTGGTGAAGCACTGGAATGGGTTGCCCAGGGAAGTTGTGAATGCTCCATCCGTGGCAGTGCTCAAGGCCAAGTTGGACAGAGCCTTGGGTGGCATGGTTTAGTGAGAGGTGTCCCTGCCTGTGGAAGCGGGGTTGGAACTAGATGATCTTAAGGTCCTCTCCAATCCTAACTATTCTATGATTCTGGTATTCTATGATTCCAGCTCCAGATTAGCTAAAAATCGTATGAACTTATGTTTAGTGTGAAGCATTTCTCAGGTAAAAATACAGTATATACTGGCATTTTTAGTTTGTAATAGGACCTCCTGAATCCTATGCACAGAAAACCAAAGTTTAATAATCTTATCAGCTTTGAAAACTCAGATCATTTTTGATGGGAAAATGAAATAAGAAAATCCAGTCAGAGATGAATGAAACAAGTTCTAGAAAGGGAGCATCTTTGATGGAAGACAGAGAGATAATTCTGTAAATTATAAATCACTAAAAATAAGAGCATGAGGTTGAAATAAGCTCACCACCAATACCCAGCCTCTTTACAAAGAATAGAATTCCACTGCAGAGATTAAAAGTACTTGTTTACACTTTCTTTAACAGGAATGAAGGTTGACACAGACAGGTAGTTTATCCCTTGATAAGAGAAAGTTACTGCTTTGAACTAGATATTAGAGTACTTCCTAGGACATCTTGGGTTGACCATTCATTCCTAAAATGTTCAAAAGAGAATTCAAACAGCTGTTCGACCCACAGGACAAGAACCTAGCCAAAACAGACTCAACACACAACTTCTGGGAGCAGAAAGTTCAGGTCTAAGACCCCAGTCCTATCATGTGCTTGAGACACAGGCAGAAAATAGATACTATCTAAAGTTCTTAATTATGAAATTACCCCTTAATTAGAGTAGTCTCTAGCTGTCATGTGAATCTCTTGGATGTCTGCTAGAGAAACAATTGAATAATTGCTTAGTAATTTATAAACATTACTATCTCACTGGATGAATGTTTGAAGAGACATAAGTCTTTAAGCACCTTTGGTCTACAATGCAGCAATGTTGGAATGCAGCAAAGAAATCTCTAAACTGGCACCAACACAAGACAGCAAGTCTCCTCAGTGGATCACAATGCCATCTTTATTTACTTAAGTACATGCTGACCTAAAATGTCTTGGCCTCCAAAGATGCAGGCATATTAACTTTGATGCAGTACCACAAAACACAGCTTTTGTTCTTACAGCCTGACATCTATCCATCATGCGTCCTTGTGCTTCTTATGCTGGGGGTTCACAGATATGGATTTGGAATTAGGCTGGACACTTGCTATTTTCTGACAAACTAAATGTAATGAAGTTAAACTGATTCATGATGTGAATTTTTCGGTACAGTTACTAGGCTAACAGTTATGTTGCTATCCTGTATTCAGCAGACAGCAACAGAATTTAGTTTAGCATGACAAGACTCAAGTATTTTCTTTGCTCTGATTGATGATCTATCAAATATTGATTTGTTGGGACAAATTCTATACTAAGAGTACCAAGAGGAAGGTGATTAGCACTGTTGAATGCAGGTTCTCTGTGCCAGATAACTCCAACATTATATCTTCACCAAGCCCAGATCCACCCCAGACCAAGCCCAGGCCTACCCCATTAGAACTATGAAACTTATGGGTTCGAATAATTCAGGAAAGATACTCAAACAGCATTCAAACCCTGTGTTATATAGCTATCTATCCCTGGCTTCCCACATGAATGAGTCTATTGTCAATCATTTCTACTACAAAAACAAGGCTGGTTTGAAAGATCTGAGACAATCCTGCAAACAATTTACACCAAGAATTTGCAGGCAAGCTAGTGATCAGACAATGGCAGGACTGACTGCAGAATCACATTCTTCAGTCCAGGTTCTTTTAACCGCAGCATAACACTCTCAGTCAGTATTAGAAAGCAATATTGCAGAAATATTAATATACCAAAAAAACATTTTTAGTAAAACATTCTTTCCCACTGCAGACTACGTTATTACCATAACAATGTTGGCAATTACCAATGATGGTAAATAGTGCATATTTGGAGCTGTTAATTGCAATCTGGTGCATAGAATTGAAGGAAATGATCAGAAGAAAAATGACAATTGGCTAGCTGTCTCAGTAAAACAACCAATGTAGCTTAAGGCAGCATAAAAAAAGCAAATGCAAAAAAGAGGGGTGTAGGCTTTTGGAAAAATAAATGACATGAAGGATTAAAATCTGTAAGTGACTTTAGAGCCTAGATTATTTTTAATGGTGAATTTTTTAATAGTGCCCTAAAGAGTGATAATGACAAGTCTCATGCCACTACGAGAAAGTAACTTTCTACATATGTGATAGGTGCATTCGCATTTTTGTATGCCTTTTGGTCTATGCATGTATAATGTGCATCAATTTAGGATTAAATATTTCATACACGTTTCTGAACAGAGTGCTCTTAAGATTAGACTGGCAGAGACTAACAGCCTGTAGAATGAACTTAGGTCCCAGTTTGTCCTGGGTCCAGCAGTAGCAGTCATTTTTCTCTGTCTTAGTAGCTAGTGCAGAATGCTGTGGTTTTGACTTTCAGTCTGGGAACAGCGCTGATAACACCGATGTTTTCAGTTGCTGCTCAGTAATGTTTACTCTGACCAAGGACTTTCTGAGTTTCATGCTCTGCCAGGGAGGAGGGGGAGCCGGGAGGAAGCAGAGACAGGACACCTGACCCAAACTGACCAAAGAGGTATTCTGTCACAGCATGTCATGCCCACTATATAAAACGGGGGCAGCTACCTGGAAGAGTTAGTTGGATCAGGCTGGGTATTGGTGGTGAGCGATTGTATTCTCTTCCCTTGTTACTTCTCTTACTATTATCATTATTGGTGGTAGCAGCAGTGGTTTGTGTTATACCTCAGTTACTGGGCTGTTCTTACCTCACCTGTAAGAGTTACATTCTTTTGATTCTCCTCCCCATTCCTCTAGGGTCAGGGGCGGAGAGTGAGCGAGCGAGCTACATGGCTGACTGGACTTAAACCACAACACAGTTCCACAAAGACTTTTGCATGAGCAGCAATTTACAGACTGCAAAGTCAAATGCAGTCAACAATGCCAGGCTCAAGCTCTTAGCCCTGTCACTAAGGCAGAGAAGTCTGTCACACAGGACTACCTACCACTGTTCTACTGAACGATGCTTCTGCTTACTACCTGCTTCCTAAAAGCATGGCATCCTCAAACTAGTCTCAATGGGTATCTTCCCATTCCAATAATGAAATAATATTATCTAATAAATAAACAAATAATCTCAAGGCTCAAGACATTTTTTTTTTTTTTTTTGGTAGACTCGGGGATTATTTTTGTCCTCGATCACTCCAGAGGGATTTCCCTCATTGATTCTTCTGGTTACACAAAATGATCTAAAAGTGCTTCTATACTGTCACAACTCCGCTGCAATTATTAGTAACAAAATAATAGGAAACAACAGTGGGCAGTGAGAAAGTTCTTCTAGAAAGGAGAATGAAGCACAGCTGAAGATGCTGCATTATACAGAATTGTGGCAAACGCAAAGAATGAGCTACTTCAAATGGAAGAATTCATATGGGGGTTTAGCGCATACCCGATCAAATAAGGCATATTTACATATGTATTTTTAGCTATAGTATCACAAAAGTTCTTACTTGAGCACTGAAAATGTATTTATGAAGGGTACTAGCTATGAAGGGCATTAATGTACCAGAATTCTTACATGAAATCCTAAATATATTATAAGTACATATCCATACTTTTTTACGGCACAGTCAGTACAGACAGCATATGTATGGTTGCTCTTACTAAATTCTTTTACAATACCCTTTCTGCTGTGGAAAGATACTAAAATGAAGTTAAAATACATTTCGCCTCTGCTCATTCTTGTTTTTTTTAACTGTCACTGAATTGTTTGATTAGCTTGAGTGTGAGGTTTTTAACCTAATTTTTTAAGGAGAAATTCTGAATTGCTATGAATGAATCTCCAAATTACTTTTTTGTTGGCCTCCTTTCGCATTATAGATTCTTTACATTTTTCTGATCCAAGAAGGTTCTGGCTTTTTAGTTTTTGCAGTAGTTTTATTAGCATACATTGTGCAAATGCGTTCCATGTCAAAGAAAATCCATTAATGATAATTATTTTTACAGGTTTTTATAAGTTTTACAGATAAGTAACTTGCAAAGATGGTGTGGTTTTTTTCTCTTGTTAACAGTACGATAGAAACAGAATTCCAGCTTGAAGGAGAAGTTCTGTGGGTTTTGACTACACTCTTTTCTCATTAAGTGCACTATAAATTAGAAACCAACCAATAAATATTATTGCACAATGATTAGGAATAGATTAAGTTGTCGGCTGGAACATGACTAGCAGCAGATTCCTATGGCTTATATTGTTTTGTGGCTTTTTCTGCTTATGAATAAAACTGAGGAATTTAGAACCTGTAGTTAGCTTTCTCAGATCAAAATAATGAAGCTTTTAGTAGCATTTTAAGTCCTCTGACTTTACACTGAAGTGCATGCAAAGGGTTCATGTGAGCCATCCTGCTGACTCATGTATGTGGCTGTAATAAACAGCTGGCCATTTAAGAAAGTTCTGCATGGCCATGGCCATGTTCATTTCCACACTTCTGTTTGACCCCAACATTGTCATGGAAATAGGAACATGCTGCTTTGTAGCTCCTGTAGGATGCAGAAAAATAACCAGACAAATAGTACCGACTTCACAGAAACATTATGGAAGACAAAAGAATGAAACCCATTTAACTTGTTTAACTATTTGAGTTCAAATGAACTTGCCCATACAGCATACATACTCTACGGGAGATTTTAGCATTTTTTCACCATGATAAATATCAATTTATGGCACATTTTGGACATGCTTTAGTTTTTCTAGAGCTGTTTTTGCAGATGTCTTCCATGTGAAAAACAGTCTAAATGACTTGCATTCTAAACAAGATTCTAAGATAACAGTACTTCTTGGCCCAGATCCCTAGTTTGATACTTTGGCATGCGAAGACAGTAAAAGCTTCAAACCTCATTTGTACCTTTTTGCTCCCAAAGCTCTTCAAGCTCTAACTCAGCTCTGAGTGTTCAGACTGCTAAACATCAATGTTGTTTGCCAACCTCTTCAAGGAATTACCCTCATCATACCAACTTCCCATGTGACTTGTTACACCTGCACATCCAGCTATAAATATACAGACTTCACTGCATATACCTCACTCCTCTAGAAGTAGGGAGGATCATACACCTGGACTGATGAGGCATAGTTATGGTTTGCCAAGGACTTCTTTTTTTCCACTGCTAGTTGGAATTTTAATAACAAGATGCAGCAAATACATAACGGAGGTATGGCTTGGGACCATCCAGATACCTGCTGGAGTCTAAGCTGGTGCAAGACAGTTTGCAGAAAAATCCAAGAAACTGTCCATCCATGAAAAGTGTAATATATTTCTGTGGAACTTGTCTTTGCAAAGTTAACTTTGTGATGCTTGTCATGGAAGAAAAACCTCAGGAGTTCCACACGTGGCAGTAGAGATGGGTTTGACAACCCAAAACCAAACATGGAGGAGTTTATGATTCACAAGGGAACCCAAAATATCTCCTGTTCACTTCTGAAGGTTAACTGCAATTCTAACTCAGATCTTCATCTTGCCAAAAACAAGTGGAAAGTTACTATGGAAGAGAATGAAAGGGTGAAATTCTGTTCTCTATTACACAGCTGTAAACCTTAGGACAGGCCCATCAGTGTGAATTTATGGCAGAAGGGATTATTATTTTATACTCCCTTAAAAGAGAACAGTTTAGCCTAAAGACTTTCCTGTTCTTCTATTCCGGTGCTTCACAAGGCAGTCAGATTTTCCTAGTTTATTACACTCTTACCAGAACTGCTTAACATAAATTACAGATCTGACTGACACTGGGTGTCTGTCACTTGTTTCTCAAGAAAGGAATGTAATGCACATAACACAACTAGCATTAGTGTGGACGGTATGGTCCAATTAGGAACAGGTATGCTATATAGCTGTTGGAAAATACATACGAAATACAGAACTTAAAATGACAAAAATTCTTCATTCACTGAACAAACATGAGAAAATTATTCAATTATAATTATGGCACATAGCTTAAGGAATTAGATAAACAGTTTTAGGAATTATACCAACTGCAAAGCAGTTTCTAAATTTTAATTAATGGCTCTATTTAGAAATATTTCACACATGATTTCCTTACCACCTGTATTTGTAAAACTTGAAAAAAAGAAGAATGCCACAACATCCAGTTAAAATTATTTGAAGCTACTAATGCTACGATACTTGAACCTAAATTCCATCAAAGTATTCTCCCTGTCTTGAAACCATATTCTTTTATAGCCGAAAAGAATACCAATACATTCTTTGTGTAGACTTGCCATGTGTCGACAAACAGTGTCAAACTATATTTTTAGTTATGGAGTTTACTTAATCCCACAAGACTTTGTCTTGCCTTTATGTTGACAAATGAACAAGGATGAAATATATGTGATCTGAGCTTCTGTCAAGATACACACTCTTTCAAAAGTCATTGCTCTTGCACAGTTGTTTCCTTTAAGCTATTGACATAAACATAGTTTTATTATTCTTGTGGGCTTATTACTGAACTCTTCAGTAGCTGTAGCTAATTACTTTCCTAGACAAGCCAGGAGAATGCAGCAGAAATACAACATGATACCAAGATGCTACGAGATGCCTTTGGTAACTCTCATTCAACACAGAAAGCTGTGTTCTGGCTAGGTTTTTTTACTTCCATCTTCCTGTATTTCAAAATATTCTTGTGGCATATTACCAGATTAAAGGGGAAAATGCTATCTGCATTACTTGTAACAACTTTAGTTAGTAACACAAGCAGCAGTTATTAGTAGTATTAAAATAATGTTCTGGTTCACATCTCAGACTTCATTTTATCTTTCAGGTATCTATAGTGAATGATGAAAAGACGCTATCAGCTGTCTGTTTCTTCTGTACTAATAAACAGCACAACTCAACAGTTTCTAAATGAGTATCAGTAATTTCTAGCAGATTGAATATGAACTTTTTATTTCACAATTTATAATAGCTTGGGTTTTTTTTTTCCCCAAGTTGTGACGTTCTTGAACTAAATTAAGCCCAGAAGCAGCCCTAGAAGCTTCCCCGTCAGACTAACAATTTTTCCAGACATTTTTAATACAATTAAAATACTGTGCATTTTTCTATTTTAAGACCAACATAGACAATTTCTGCTAGACCTCATTTAGAAATAGCTTTTTCTGAGAAGGTTGACTGCACAGATTTCTAAATTCAGTAAAATCATATGTACAGCAATTATGTTCATCTTATCAACACAAGCCTAATCTTGAACTACATTTCCATTTAAGCTAAAATAACAAACTTAGAACTGAACTTAGAGAACTGGGAAACAGAAATGCCCAGTATTGTTCTCTACCACCAGAGACCTAACAGAAGTTGTCTCACTGTTGGAAGACTCACTCTATATGACCCCATTGCACAATCAGGACAACAGGCTTTCCTTCATCTTATAGAAAGAATTAAGCATGGATCCAGTTCGACAGTCTGATGGCTGCTGTGGAACCAGAGCAATCCCCCTTGCTTTGCATCATTTCTGGTAGTCAGTCACACATTCAAGTCCTCAGCAGGCTATAGGACATTATGGGACTCTGACCTGCTTAGAGCTACCTTGCTACTGGTGAAGGGACAAGTAGTTAATGTGATTCCTTGTACTAGCTCTTAAAGAAGGGAGGTAAGGGGGGAGAAAGGTAGGCATCTACTACTGCAACAGCTGTATCCACTCAGTCACAGTTTTCCTTTGTCAGTCAAAGCAAATTACTAAAATAGAATTGCCTTGGTATATAACAAAAAAGATTACAATTCTGGGAGGGATAACAACATAGTTTCCACTCAGTAGAAAGGATAAAGGAACTATCTGGATCAAAAATAAAATATTTTCTTTCAATTGGGTTTAGCTAGTGCAGAAATGACCAGCATGTGAAAACTGAGCATTCCTTAATTCTATCAAAACACGGAAGACACCCCAATAAATTGCAAAATCTGTACAGCACAAAGGGGATTTAAGCTCTGAAATAATTTAATAAAAACCAGTATAAGCATAATGAATATATGATGTGAAAAAGAATAATGTTTCTCTTCAATACATGCATTTAAATTACTTAGCTTCTGACAGATTAACCCCAGAGTCCTAACAGAATGCAATAGCTGAGATTAACATCAGAAGAAAAGAAAAAAGAACAAACCATCTTTTCTGGGTTGAGTCATGCCCTGTACTACCTAGCAGACAGTGTGAGAGCATGTGCATGCTAATTCTCCTCTTGGGCATGCTCAGCATTCTCTTACCAATAATGCACATAAGAGCCTTGATTTCTCTCACAGAACTTCAGATGTTTAACTGCTATGTTTGATGACTATAACCAAGACAAAAAGGCAGACTCCTTTAGAGGACACTCAGCTCTTGGAAAGATTAAACTGCCCTATGAACAAAGACTGGTAACAGTCTCTTTCCACTGTCTAGAGGCACAAAGGCGGTGATGCTTTGCACATGGGTGCTGCAGTTAACTGTTTAAGCTAGGAAGGTGGTTTGCTGAAAACAGCAGAAGGAGACACATTCCTCGCTTCCAATTTCCAAGCCCTTTCTGACCAGCATTCTTCACTGAAAGTTCTCTCACCTGGTTTTTAACAAGTGTGATGAACAAAGGGTTGCTAGGCTGCCTATGAAAGTCAGAAAAGTGCACAAATACTTAAAAATAAGTGATTTGCTTATTGTCACCACCATAAGCCAGTGCAGGAACATCCACAAAATACTACAGTAACACTAGTGGTGATAGTAGCGGGTTTTCCTTTTTCAGTGCCTGTGTGTGGCAATACATGCTCAACAGAAGTACCGTTTTGAGTAATCCTTCAAGGTCTTGTTAGCTGCTCGATGCAAAAATATTTCAAGAGTGTGACACGAAAACTGTTTGTACAGAGTAGTTAATCTAGCTGTCAGACATGCTTGTGAGCACCGAGTCTTCTCTTTCCACATTTAGAAAAGGGATATGCACATTCTTTTTCTTAAAGCACCAATTAGTTCAATGGAAATACTTTTTTTGTTGACATTTTCAAGCAAATTAAAGGCTAAAGACAACACTGGAGAAGTGAGGAAAGCAATCAGACTGCAGACAAGCTGTTGCTCCTTAGTTGTGCAGACATAAATATAAAGCTAAATTTGAACTGTAGTTCTTAACGAGACATTTTTAGTCATCTAGTCAGCAACTGACACCCTATGAGCAAACCGGGGAACACGTAAAACTCACTGTGTTCATGGACACTGCGTGTCTTGTACAGGGTGCACAGGACACAAGAACTACTCCTACTTCCTATTGAACCACTACTTCTTCCTCTTCACTCACAATGGAGACAACTAAGAAGGAAGAAAATCTGCCACCTTACTAAACATCAAAGTTTTGTTGGATGCAGTACTGAAAAACATACTTCTCTCCAACATCCATCAGACACAATACTTGGCAGCAAGGATCCACACATGTATGACCTCCAGAACTGATTACTGCATCTCATTGCATCCAAGACTGAAAAACATATATAATGAAAAAACTCCTGCTGCTACAGAAAGCAGCTGTCAGTCTCCTTAGCAACACAAGCCACTATGAACACATCATCCTGGCATGCTGGTCTCCACATATGCTCCCCCATGATTTCAGAGTCCAGGTGAAGGTCATTGGCACGGTTCTCAAAAATCTCTGTGGGACTGACCTTAGGTACTTGACAGACTCCATCCCCTCTGCAGTGATGACCTTCTCTGACAGCTATGCTTCCTTGGAACAGTGAAACTGTCAGCCAAGGGAGGAAGTTGAGCAATGCAGAAGACTTAACTTTACAGAAGCTAGAGCACAGTGAGAGCACTATGACTCAGAAGAGAAGGGAATACCTTAATCTCACCAGCTGCAATTATCAGATCTTTAGTTCACCTTCCCCAATAAGTTTCTTCTCCGCCCAACCAAATCCTGCAAAATGAACGGATGGATGGATTGGATAACCACTACCAGATGTAAATATAGAACAGGCATAAATAGCAAGATGAGTAATATACTTTCATATTTGCTCTTATTAGGAAGACTAGAAAAAAATGCTAGAAGAGTGCTTATCTTGCAAATGTGGTTTATATTGAGATCAATGACAGTCATTGAAAGCTGAGTTTAACTTCATTCTTCTCATTCCATGTTCACTGAACTAGAATTATTGGTGATTACAATGCAAGTTCTTTCCCTAGAAAGACAACGGTCCTTACTGCCAGAACAGTCACTTCTTTCTCCTTCTTCCATAAGGTGCTTTTCCATTTATATTGGGGATCTGCTAAATAGCAACAGGAAATTCAAAGCAGTCTGCTTACAGAAGTGCTGTATTTTAAACAGTATAGTGCTTGAGATGGACAGAAAAATTTCCTTTTGGACATCTTTTAAAAAGTACAGGAAGATTCAGTCTCAGAAAAATTATACCTGCTTTAACAAGAGCTGCTAACATCTGGAAGAAAAAGGGTGCAGGCTGTCATAAACATTTATTAGGATCATATGGAATGGTCCTGGCCTTTTACTACTCTTCTCATACTATCAGGATTTCACACTAAAGGCCAGGGACTTTACCCTTACCTGAGATATGGGTGTTACTGAGGAAAAGCGTTACCCAGACTTCAAAATCCTGGTGGAAGCAACTCGACTGTCTATAAACATTACGGTAATAGGATGAACTGGCATGAATACAAATATATATAATTCACACAAGGGATTACACTTCTGACATCAAAACCTGCAAGAATATTGCCTGAACTCTTTATGGAAGAGCCCCAAGAGGAAAATCAACATTGCTCTCTTAAGTCATTCAGCATTTAATATAGAATAAACTGTGAACTCTTCAACATTTGTAGTTCAAAAACTTTTAAAAACACAATGAATAATTCAAGTTTTGTCTCAAATGATCTCAGTGAACTGATGCTGGGGACTGGAATCAACATTTATAAGTGAACTGAAAGTGGAGCATCAGTTAGTAGTGCTACAGTCTAGAAGGAGTAGGAGCTCTCAGAACCTTGAAGGGGCTCCTCATTCCCTCTGTGAGCTCGAACTGTACACTGCTTTTTATACTAATATAACTGTATTAGTTAGATGATGCTAATAGTCATGTAGTCAAACCAATTTTTATAAAGGCGCTGTTGTATGAGTGTGTGTGTTGATTCAACCTTTTCTTTTTATAATATCTCGGCTCTAACTTCATCAGTACTTTCAACCTGTGGCTACAAGAAAAGGGTTTTTCTGACTTTATCAGTACTATTGCTGATAGACCACTTCACACAGATGTTCACAAGCTATAGCCACATGGATGACACACCAAGCACTTCTGTAAGGGAGTCATGATGTTTAGCTGCCTGGTAATGTCATTCCACACAAGCTAACGCAGTGAAGTGAGTACATTCTTCCTGTGGTGCTGCTATGGTTTAGAATTTGGTTTTACTCAGATACACGTGATTCAATCTGCTCCTCTTCCAGAAATGAACTGTTCATTTGCAGCAATTGTACACTTAATTTTGAAGTGTGTTATATATTTAGCAATTGATTTTTGTTTCGTGAATCACAGTACCTAATGCCAACCTGAGTTTTCTCTGACAAATCTGCCCTACATTAGAGTGTTCCAGTCATGTGTTTCAGTCAGCATTTGTGCATCATTACCAATAGCAGGTGTAAAGGTGTAGTTTAATTGCAGAGAAAGAAAGAACCACATTCACCAGGTCCCATCTTGTGCAACTCTGTAAGGGACTACAGATAAGGTTAATTCAGCCCACTGTGTCTTCTGTAATTTACTTTAATAGTGTTGTGAAATTACAGCCATTAGAACTAGCTAGTGCATTGCTGTGTTCATGCCCCTGCTGTATTTCTGTCAGCCTTCTGATTCCAGTTACTTTTATGCAGTCTTTTGGGCCACTTTGATTAAAACTTCAATAAAAGGCAATCAATCATTTACATTTTATTGGCACATCTGATAGAGAGGTCTCTCCTGAGCTGAAGAGGAGCACACAGATATCAGAAAACATGCATCAGTACCATGCGGTAACCACAGTCCCTGGTGCCAGTGAGAGCTGCAAGCTTGTAGGCTGTCTCCTCTAAGCATCAAAATGAACTACACGATTGCAACTTTGACAATAACATGCTCAAGGGGGGTGCAGGACTTACTTCACTGCCCATGATACAAGAGGAAAGCGAAGCAATTTTCTAATACTAGAAAATTCAACATTAATGTTTATAACTACTGTTACAGCATATCCATTGTACAGCCTGCAAAAAGACCCCAAACACCAGCTACTGAAAGCACAGTGCCTTTTTTACAGCATAGAAGTATCAGAGAAAATTAAGCACAGAAGATTAAAGAGAAAGTAGTACAATAGATGAAGTCTTCATAAATTAAGCGGGCAGATTTTTAATTCCATGTAAAAGAACTGGAGTTCAATGTGTAGTGAGAAGCTGTTCATTGTAAAAATACTAAGCAAGAGACTTGGAATTTGCAAAAGGCAAAGGCAGAAAGAAATCTGAAGAGTTTATAATACTGCTGCATGTTGCATAGGAAGAAGGCCAGCAGGAAGGAAGACAGGCAGAACTTGAAACAAAAGATACTTGGGAACCACCTGGAATATCACAGAATACTGACGCCCAGAAATAAAAGTAGAAAAAGATGATCTTTTTTCACCTATTGTTTGAAATGAATGGCAAGGACTAAGTTCAAAAAAAGCAACCTAAGAGGAAAAAGCTAATTTATGAGGTAACGGATTGCGACAGCACCATGCAATGGCTAGATATCACAGCCTTTAATACAAATACTACATTACAGCTAACTTCTCAGTGTACTCCTTGCTATCCCTTCTCAAATATCTGGAATTCTGTACTACTTGTTAGTAATTTGGGTTTCATTCTAGCAATACTAGGCTTCATTCCACTGAGTATTAAACAAGTCTTCAGTAACTCAACAGAGGAACAGTCCTTAACTTCTGTCATACTTTAGAGTGTCTGGAGCTCTCACCATACCAGATCTCCAGCTCCCAAATCTCTATGCCTTTCCAAATGTGAAAGAAGATGCACAGATGACCTGACAAGAAGCCAGAGGTATATCCTCTCAGTGGAATAATGAACCAATGTTGGCATCTGTTCTGAATTCATTCCACATATCTGCTTTGGAGCACCATGTGACTGATTCAGGCCTTTCATGCTACCTCAAGTCATTTAATATCCCTTAGTCTATTAAATAGCGTAAGATAACCTTGGAAACAGGTTACATCAATATAAATGGTAGGTTAGCAAAGAATGAATAAACACTGTAGATGATATAGGCACAATATGGCTTTGGTCATGCCAATATGATGATTCCTGGAAATCATCACAGGATATGAGACTCAGGGAAAATCAATGAGCCAAACAGAGCTTTCTGTGGTTACAAGTCAGTTTAGTAATAAATAAGGTGTATTTGTTTGCCTTTATAGATTAGGACACCTTGGTATTAATAATACTCAGTTGTCTCATAAAGATTAAGACTGGTTTGTATCAGTAAGGAAAGAATACAAAAAAAGACTGTCTCTTGGGCACAGTGCTGAATCCGTGCACACACACACACACACACACACACACAGAGGTTTTTATCTATAAATGCCCAGAGGCCTACTTTGAGATGAGTTTTGAAACTTAGGTAACTTAAATATCATTTCTTCTTAACAGTTTTGGTAACTTCAAGGTAAAATCTCAAGTTCTGGAGGATAAAGAGTCATGCTTGTTCTCATTACCATCCCTAAAATCCTTGATTTCACACTGCTGTTGTATGTGAATTCTTTACATTTTATTTGTGTTATAGTTTAATTTATTTACTGCTGCATGAGCCTCAGACTTCATGTGAAGTACTTGTAAAGTTTCATAAGGAAAGCCTTGCTGTTCTGGAAGCATTCCTTTACCTTCCTTAGTTCTCAAGGGATGTTTGCAAGTAAACATTGCTATGCTTTAACTCCGCTACTTTGTGTGAAAACTTCTGGCATTTCTGTATCCCCTGTATCAAGACACACAACTTTAATACCTCAAACATAAACGTCTATATCTGAGTAACCCTGCAATTCCTTTATTACCAGTGGAGAGAAATAAGTGGATTTACAATGTGATTCATTTTCAGCATTTCAGATGTCAATTACATTCTAATGACTTGGCAAGCCTTTTTCTCACCATTGATTAAGATAGCCCAGAAAATCAGCTCAGGCTAAAAGGTCAAAATCTGTAGCTTTCTGAATACAAATCCTATCATTTCTATCACTAAACCACCATTTGGTTGCACAAATACTATCTTCATTCTCTGGGTGAAGTATTAACCCAAGAAAAACACAAATATCCCTACTTCCGCTATCCTGAAGATCACATGGCAAATGGATAATTTGGGACTTTATTGTTAGGCAGTGCAATGCCATACAGGCATAAGGCCTATTCCTCATCTGCTATGGATATCCTGGAGGCCTATGAGAGATAAAAGGAAGCGTGCACAAAATATGTCTTCAGCCCGGAAAGTATGGACCTGCCTAATACAACACTTTAAGTGCTGCAACTTGAGCCTTACCTTGCAGCAATGCTGGACCTTTGCCAGTTGTACACTGATGTTACCATACTTACATGATTTGTCCTCATTCTGACAATCCTTCTGACAGCTCTCTGTATATTATGAAGTAGATATTATGCTGTGCGATAACTCAGGTTGTTTCTTCGCTATAAAATTTGGGTGTTGGATGGTAAAACTAATATTTGTGGCTCCAAATGATGAGCCAAAAATTTAACCAAAGATCCACCTAATTTCAGAGTAAGAGAACTGGAATTCTATCCTGATTCTTCACAGTTTATTAGTATAAACTCCATCACTTTGGTACAGTTACACAAGCATAAAAGGAATGAAAGCAGAAAAGAAGATAGGACAGATGTCTCCAGAAATGGCTAGAGAACAAACCTGCAGAGAAAAAAAGCATGTATTCCGTGGTTCATACACAGCTGAAACCAGGAGAAAGGGAAGCACAGTCCAGGGCATACACCACTTGGAAGCACCCCTTCACCTATGCACAGGTGAGGAGAAACCTTATAATATGCTTTAATCACCAGCTAGAATAAAAACTCAGAGCAGCTATCCCCAGTGCACATACATGCCATTTTAATTCTCCATAAAAAAAATTATTCAGTATCTTGGCAGAGAGAGATGCCTTTTAGATATGCTGGAATGCTGCCATCAAAGGAGATAGAGAAAACTTCACTTAAAGATTTGAGAAAAACAGCAAGGGGATGAATGCAAAGGTGAGAGCAGGCTCTTCTCTCAGCTCCGTCATGAATTCCCTACATAACCCAGACAAACACCAAAGCATTTTCAACTGCAAGACTGAGAATCTGCTGCCCAAATTAAATCTGTTTGCCATCATTTACAGTAATATAAAGATCAGCATAACTTTTTTGGAAGCTATGGGTAATGTGTGATTAATTTGGCCACAAAAAGCTTTATCTCTTCCCTTTTCCTTTACTACAGTTCTCTATTGTAAAACAGAAACATATTAGCATACCTATCTCCATGAGCTTCTATAAAGATCAATCTCTAATGTCTGCAAAATACAAAACCTTTTTTATTACTGCCAGTGTAGGAGGCAGTGATCTCTTTTGTGATTTGGAGTACTGTAAGAAATTACAAAAATAGCTTTTTAATAGAGGTTTTAAAGGTACTTACAGAAGTTGAAGTGAAACTCGACAATCTTTTTATCCGTTTAAAAAAGTACTTTAAGTTCCCACTTCAACTAATGTAAAATAACCATAAAAAGAGCCTAAAACAAGATTAGAACCACCTTACTGAGTGCCTTCTATTAAATGAAGTTTTAAAATTAGTTTTAATTCCAATTCATTGAAACTTTTTATTTTAATATCTCAGTTTTTAAGAAGCAATTGTGTATTTTCAGTCTGCTGCAGTCAGCAGAATTGCACCGAAGTCAGACTTAAGGTTTGGCAACAAACAGATTTTGGAAGCTGACCTATCTGATCATCTTTTCTATAGAAACTGTGTTTGAACATGTTGAATTTTCAGTGTTTCTCGAGCACAATTATGGGTGTCAGAAACCTGACCTTCTGGCTAGACTATCATAAACTTCATTTTGAAAGTTCCTAAGATTCTTCCATTGTTTACTCAGTATTTTACTGTCGTCTTCCACATATACAGCGTGGAGTTAGTGATTTCACTAATCAGGAATCCTCACTCAATTTGATGCAGGTTTCTTAGCAGGGTGGATTAAGAAAAGACTTCTCACACCACATTACAACAAATTCATATATTATTCGTCCATTATAAATACTCTGCTGCATCTACACAAGTACTTGCTTAATTGCTCTTCTGATATATTGTATTGATTTTCAAAATGCGTGTTTGATTGACCCATGGCAATATGGGATAGCATTTTTAAGGTACCATAGCTGTTGTGAGAATAACCTCCTTTCATTATTGGGCATAATCCAGGTCAAAATGAATGGTATTCTGGTAACCTGGGCATTTAAACAATTTCTTTCTTTCTGTTCACAGTCCAAGTATATTTTAAATACCATCAGAGATGAAATCTTGACAACACAAATTTATCATTGATCTTTGGTTATGACGATTACATTCTATGGAATATGAAAATAAATGCATCAAGAAAGAAGACATAAGCTTACACAGAATGGAAATAGACACCTGATGCATCTCCAGCTTCTTCCAAGCTTGGAATAAAGTTTGTCATGTGAATGCTCATCCCTCAAAATAATGCATTCTAAAACTAGCAATAATCTCTTCTTAGTTAACCAGTTTCAACCATGCTTTCCTTTGTAGAGAAGTATGGAGTTTATACATCATTTTGTTAGGCAAAGTGTGCTGTGATATGCTTTTTCATAATAAAACATACATCTTCTTTTCCCTTCACAGAGTTTCTAATAGTTCATCCTACAGACCATGAAGGAATTCAGAATTAAAGAAATGCTTTGCTGTGTACCACTGCCATCTGCTGCTAATCTCTCCCTGTGGGTATATAAGATCTTATTTCAATGTACATTTAACCCACTGAAGAACTTCAGCTGAATTTATATGGTCAATTCAATATTCATTTTACAATAGTTAATCAAACAACCTCTTCTCATTCCATTATAAAGCTTCTGATAGCACACCTTGGCAGATTTACTGAGGTCATGGCTTTAGTTTCAGTTTTTATAAACAAAATTATTTTCTTCTGCCAGTCAGTGAAAAAGGTTTATACTTTCAGTCTCATACAGAACCAGACTGTTCCAGAGAGGAAGTGTCCATCTTAGAGACTTCAACAATACACACATTTGCCATCTGTACTCAAAGATCTTCAGTCAGAACACGTTATTTCTAGAGTCCCACTTCTGCAGCACTTCTGACACCCACTCGTTCACACCATTTCTAAGAAGTGTATCATGTCAGAATGCAGAATTGCTGCATAGTCACTTTATTTTATAGGTACTTTGACTTGAGTTTCTAAATACATGTAACCAAGATATATCAAGATCTGCTATATAAATGCCATCAAGAAGTAAATACATGAAAAAGAGCAAAAGGGACTGATAAAGAGGAAAATAGAGGACCTTGAGTCTCACTGATTTATAACTGCATGGCCAATTGAAGATACAAAACAAATCGATTGGACAAGATTTGAGTTGCAGGAAAATGTACATTCTCCCTTACACCTTGCCTTTTGAAAAAGATGGAGCCATATCTTTCATCTACAACATTTGGAGAACAGAATAGCTCCCATAAATATTTGACATGATCCTTCATGCATTTTTAAAGCATCTCAGAACACTGGGGACTTCAGAACAGCTATTGTCACTGTTCTGGAATTAAAAAAAAAAATTATTGTCAGAATAAAATGCACAGATAAGTCTGAAATAAAAAGGAAGCAAGAATTAGGCATCGGTTTCATGTTCACCATAGTCAGAAGACAGTCACCTTAACTTCTAAAGACACCTATATCATAGTCTACGTGGATAGTTTTCAGCTTGCTAGCTCCCATTCCCCCATGTCTGCAATAGTCCAGTTCCTCATGCCATACACACAGGCATACAGGTAACACAGAAAAAGGCATCACAGAACCATCACTGGCTGGCAAAGCCAGTGAGGCATGCTGTGCCCACACAGGCTCCCCAGGCAAGGTGCCATCTGACCACTTTTACAGAAATCTACTTTTTGCATTATCTTATTTTCAAGGGGTTTTGGAGGGTCTAAGGGAGCACTACAACACAGAAGCAGGAAACAGGCTTTCTGAGTTTAAATAGTGAAACCAGATGCAATGCATTAACAAACATAGAATCTTACCTGCACTGTAATCCTAGAAGTCCTCACAAGAGACAGCGCTGTTTCAAACTTCATATAAGAAAATCTCACAATAAATGTCATCAAAAAAGAAAAGGGATTTCACTTATCCAATCAGAGATGCAAATTCTCAGGACCACAGCTTGTGTCAGGGCATTCAATACTAAGCCTGCAGCATTTAAACAGTAAACATCTGTTTCACCTTCCTGAACCTCCTGAGTCTCCTCCATTCTGCCTGTGCTCCACTTCACCCCAATGAAGAAAAGATACACCTTGCTCCTATATGATTTGCTTTTTGCCTCTGTCACTTCCCAGGAGGAAACTTTTTCCATGCTTTGATCATAAAAAGCTCACCCAGGCAGTTGGAGCAAGTAAGCTCTACAGTGGCTCCCACTGACAGTAACATTTACTTGTTGAGGGCTTCGTGGAAAATGTACCACTCCATCCTCTTTTACACGCCGTCTTTTTCACCCTAACAGATAAGAGAGTACCACATTAACTTTCACTGTGAGCATCTCACACTGACCAGAGGATGAATGAGTGGTATTCTCCAGTACCGAATTCCTGAATTTATTGGAAAAAAAAAGTTAGCTAGTTAGCTGGATTTTTTCCATGACCCTACACCCAGAACTATGGAAGAGCTGCATGTATACAGATAATATGTTTATGCTGTCTTTAAATTAGGCTAATTAGAAAACTAATTCTAAAAACTTATTTCTTCCTCTTTTCCATTAATCAGGAAACTAAGGGAAAATTATTTCCATTTCTGGAGGGCAACTACAATCCTCTCTACTTACTAACATTTTTGTCCCTCTATTAAGACCTCTTTAGAAGCAGTCCAAAGTGTTGCTTTTATATAAACAACTGCAGCTTCTAAAAAGTAAAAACAGGTTAATAACCAGCCACATGACTATTCAAAGCAATTCAGTTCATATGTGAACTTGAACCATTGCTACATCATCATGGCACTGCAAAAGACCTGATACTTCTGAAGAAGCACACTGCTGTTCTGTACAGCCCCATTTACTTTCTCTTTGCCTGAAGGATATCCAAAATAGCTAATGTTTAAATAACATCTACATCATCTGCAAACACAAGATGAAACAGTTCAGGAGAGGTAAGAATAAATGTGGAAAATTAATTAACACAAGGCCCACACATCTTAAAGAACTCCAGTTACAGGGAAAATCCCTTTTTACCCTCAGTTGTTATCTGGACTGTGGTTGAGGCTGGGAAGTAAAGCAGCACATAGAGAAACAGTGAGACTACCCAATTAACTACAACATCAATTTTGGGCACTATATATGGCATAAAGCCTTATGAAAGAATAATGATAGCTCTTCATGGTCATTTGGACAATGCTAGGAGCATAGACAATTTTCAGGGGGAAATTGCAGCTTGAGCTGTAATTGAAATAGAATCACAGAATCACAGAATAGTTAGGGTTGGAAAGGACCTTAAGATCATCCAGTTCCAACCCTCCTGCCATGGGCAGGGACACCTCCCACT